>CM062835.1:19045819-19099094 GCA_031772345.1 Himalopsyche anomala
TTTAACTCTCGCGGCTCGGAGACTAGAAAAATACGTCTCTGGCGATGGGGGTCATTTTTGACCCCAGTGGTTTCCTCATTATTGGCCTTATTCTTATGAATTTCAAAAAAATAAATAGTCTACGGGCTTTAAAATATCTCTCTGCATCATTCCGCATACATTTTTTTATAAAAATCCTTGGTTTTTTAATAAATAATCATATTTTAAGTTGCGCGTAAAATATACGTCGTTCCAATGCCAATGTCAATGCGCGACTGGCGCGCTTCAGTCTAGTTATCTTACCAACGATCGCTGATAAGCGGGCGCTTATCTCTTATCTTATCGTATTTATATAAACTACAAAAGGTCCAAAAAACTATGATATAAGAATACCTTAATTATAAACATTGTATCACCCATATTAAAATAGATATTTAAGAAAATGTGGGTATTGGGGTCGCATTTCTTGAGCTTAGAACCGGAAAAGTTAATTAGCGAAAAAAACGGTTTTAGCATTATTTTTTATTATTAATGTAAGTAAGATAAAGAAAGATAGTGCATTTTCATGTTGATAAAGTTTTTGGATACTTCGAATGGAATCAAATATTCAGTAAAAAATGGTGGTTTGGTGTTGCTTAATTATTTTCCTTTATCGACATCTGTGAATCACAATATTGTATACTTAACCAAATTTTGAAAAAATACTATTTAGTTATAAATCTATAGCCCATCAAGAAAACGGTAATTTGGCACATTCAAATAATCAATTTGAACGTCTCGATGCGAGGATCATGATTGAGGATAACTGATATTGATACGCCCTTTTATGTTTTCCACAAATGCACCTATTTAAGGACACTGGATTTGTCTAGAATTGGACAGGAGAATTCTCGACCTGTTTAATCTCGAGTCTGGTGACAACGAACATTCTTCGGTTGTTGGCAGTTTATCATTATCTTTGATTGTAGAGTCAGATCTTTGAGTAGAATAAAAATACGCCGAGAAGAATTTCTTTTTACTGCAACTGATGTTCAGAGTCCATTTTGTTTTTCTTTTAGATATCGACACGATCTTTGCTGTATGTGCCACACAAAACTATTTTTAAGTTAGCTTCCATTTCCGTTTTTACAAACACAAACTGATTTCGCTAGTAACGGCAGTCGAATTTCTATGTTGATTAAAAGTCGAAGTCTAAAACATTCAGATATATTTTTTTTTTTCAATCAATGTAGGGATTAAATTTGGCTGTCCGTACATCCCGTCACACGATTTTTTTAAAGCACCTCGCCTCACTAAATTACGACCTATTTTGAACCTTCTCTTGACATGTTATATTGTTTGTTGTATGGTATGGTCGTATTATTCAATATTTAAAACCTCTTTAAGACGAGACATTAAAAAACTGATATTTTATACAATTATTAAAAAAACTTGATTGTTTTTTAAAAAAGTTTTTGGCGCAAAGTTAATAAAACGATTTAACATGCACAAGCAGTGATTTATTTATTATAACATCGGCTATATTATTAAATAATTTTGTTTTTTTTAGTTGTGGTCCAAGAAAATTACGTAACCGTTGTGATAAAATAGAATATTTATATTTTTATGTTCCGCCTGTGAAGAAAATGGAAAAAATAAGTATTGATTATTTGGATGCAGGATATTTAAATCACTTTTCTGAATGAATTTTGAATACACGAGTCAAAAATTATTACTGTATCTTTGGAACCAGAAAACACTGTATACTATATGGTAGAATCTGTTGATAGATATTCCATTTTTTTAATACAGCTATTTTTGTAAAACAGAATACTGATTACAAGCTCTGTAAGTCTGTAAATATCCGCAACGAAAAAGAGAAGTTATTCTGGACGATGACACTTTCAAAATTTGCTCTGGGTATGATGGAGAGGTATAATGATTAAGTAACAAATAGAAAAATAATTATTTCGGTACCCAAGAATTATTATAATGTAATAACATCGTGATACTGATGATGGCTTGTTGTTGTTGAAGATTGTTTGTAAAGTAATTTAAAAATTAAAATACTTTATTATAATGTATCTAAAATTACAATGTCAGAAGTAGATATCGTACATTGCTAAAGACATCGCAAACTACAGTGTGTTACTGGATAATAAAATTATTATACGGATATAAACTATTTTTCCATTACAGCACGTTTAAATCTCTTATTGCTAGAGACCCATATTTTAAGTATTTTAATTTTAAATTTTAATGTTATGTAGAACAAAACATGTTTCTTTTGAATCGTTCAAATTATGTACATTCACACAAGTTTTGTCACTAACGATCCGGGTTTCACCTTTATTCGGTTTCTAGATTTGTTTACTAAACTTCATCCGTGCACTTGAACGCCTGAAGATGCCGAAAAGCGAAACCCGGATCGTTGCTTATACCCCTTATCATCAAGCTCTCATAGCCATACAAGAAACTATCGCCAGACAAAATTGAAATTCTTGACGCGTACGCTTTCAGATCAAAGCCTAAAAGACAAATATACTGTGTGCAATCGCACCCGTACCTGTCCTTACTAACTTCTGACAGTTGACAGACAGACATGGACTTTATTATTTTTCTAAAGAAAAATACAATTTGTTTTTAAATACGTGGGTTATGTGCAATAGTCATGTAAAACGTGAATTGAGTTATCTAAAAACACTTTTCACTTTCTTCAAAACTCGAGTTTTGAGTAAGACATCAAAAACCACACGAGCACTATTATGCATACACAGTGGCGGATTAAGCACTTTGGAGGCCCTGCTTTTCGAATAACATAAAAGTGCTGCAAACCTCTTCGTAGAATAATAATGAACATTGAAAACTGAAATGTAAGGGTTTGTATAATATATGCTATCTTTGAGGCCCCCAAGATTTGGAGGCCCCAAGCGCGCGCCTCTTGCGCTTATAGGGTAATTCGCCACTGTGCATACATTTAAAGAAGGTATTCTGAAATAACTTTTTTTAAATACGTGGGTAATGTATAATAATCATGTATCACATGAATTGAGCCGTCTAGAATCATAGCCACTTTCTTCAAAACTCGGGTTTCTAGAAACACACCAAAAACACAGAGACACTATTTTGCATAGATTCAAGAAAAATCTTCTAAAATAAGATTTCTTTTATGAAATATAAGTATTGTGTAATAATCAAGTATCACGTTAATTGAGTAGTCTAAAATCATTGTTCATTTTTTTTTTATCAAAACTCGAGTTTTGAAAAAATAGCCAAAAAACACTGATAAATTCAAAAAACGTAATTAATTGATATTTTATATATTAATCAAGTGAAAATAAAGAGAGTTCATCATTAGACGATAAGAAATCTTGATTGTTTTTCTACGAGAACTGCTTGTTACTCAGTTTCTCACCTTCTCTTTTTCGATTTTTCGAAGAGAGAAGTAATAGAAGGATAAGGAGTAGGTCAGGACTAGTGGTTAAGTGATAACTCTCACTTTTTATTTTATAGAATTGGAAGGGTGGGAGAAAAATTTTACACAACACAAACACCCATGCGCTCTAACAGTAATCGATAAATTGATTGGAAAAAAATACTGCCCTGACTGGAGTTTGAAATTGTGATATTCGTCATGGAAGCCAACGACGTTGACTACTGCACCACGATCCTGACAACTAACTAACATTATTCCTTAACCAATTTGAATTTGAGAACAATAGTTATCCTTGGGTCACGATTTGCAGATATAAGTTATGTAAGTATTTTTTTATTCAACTATATTTATTTGTAAAATTTGATGCAGTTAGAATCACTTGGCATATCTCACTCAATAATTGACAGACATGCAAAATGTGAGCTTTGATTCTAGGTAGCTTATTTTTTTTAAATTTGACTGCTGTCAAGAAAAACCGCATTTGCAATACCATTCGTGTTACCATGCGGAAAAGTCACTTCCGCTAGTAAAAAGGTCCACTGCTCGAATCCTAGAATGGACAGTATCATTTAATTTAACTTTTCAATCGCTGTATAAGTCTGTTGAAAAATAAAAAATGTCCGCAATGCTTATATTCCCTTCAACTTATCCGATCCTTATTACGTAGCCTTTGAGAGCGAGTATCACGACTACTAGTTATTTCCTAGTCTCATCCTTATATCCTTTTCATTAAAAAAAAAACGATAATTTATAACAACCAGTTCTCGTGAAAACAACTTAATTGAGAAGCTATTTTAAGAGTTAAAATCTTCCACATTAGGGGTGGTCACGTTATGTTTAGGTAAACTAAATGTCAAAAAAGTATTTTTTTCACTATATATATATTTTTTTAAATAAAAAAAATATTTGGCATTACAGCTTATACCAATGCGCCAAATATTTTTTAAGTTGAGAGATTATTACAATCAACTCGAGGTAAATTGAGATCACAAACACCCAGCTTAGGTCTCGGATTAAAATTGAAAAAACTTAAATTTGACATTGATTACCAAGTGGAAGTGTTTTTCACTTGGTAACATATCGTAAGCAACGTTCCCTCTAAGCCGAAGGGTTAGCTGCGCGGAAATTTCAAAGGCTGCGCGGACCGATCAAATAATAATTGAGCAACTGTCTCGGAACCCGGAATGAGTGCGCGGGGGCTTCTCAACTGCTGCGCGGCCGCGCACACGCGCAGCTTAGAGATAACGTTGATCGTAAGTATTTTTTAGCATCATGGGGAAATGTTAATGACGCGTTATACGTATTGACGTATAACGTATGGAAAAAATTTAGATTTTTCCTAGTTGTAAAATTTTGTTGAACTAATAAAAATATGTTTTTTTATAATGTAGGATAAAATCATTACTAATCAAAATATTAAGAAAACCAGTTGCATGCGTGCGCGCAGTACGTCTTACAGAGGCAAATAATTATTAATTGGCCCGTTTTGCTAGTTAATTTCTAGTGGAGTCGAGCAACCACCTCAGATTTCATATCGCCTAGGTTGTTTGCTTTTGTTTCGGCAGCGTTATTCCATTATGGTGAACTTGTTCGTTTCTTTTTTATCCTGCAATGCTAACCCTCATTGACGGATATACTGTCTTCTAGTCGACCCACTGTTCGTGTCTATTGTTATATTTGATTAGAGGCGAATGCTTTTAATTGATGGGCGTAAAAGGTTTAATGAAATAATAACGTGTAATACATATCCTTGAAGATAATGAAACAACAGCTCTAGAATGTTATCAATACATACTAATAAACGATTCCTGATTGGATTGCTTTGATTCGCTTGGAGTTCTTTTAACTATGTTAACAAGAATATAATAATGAATTTAGCGATCAAATTTATTGTCCGCAATGTTTTTGTTGAGTTCCCGCTTTCTCTATTTTTGTTACCATTTTTGCTCTAAATAAATATATATATTTATATTTTGACCATGTCCGCTCCCAATGTGGAGCATATGGACTCCTAATGGAGTTTATCTCAACAGAAGTTTTTCTACGAGAACTGCGTTTTACTCAGTTGCTCAACCCCTTTTTTTCCAAAGAGAGTATGGATAGAATGGTAGAGCTAGGACAGGACTAGTGGTAAGCTTATCGCTCTCGATACGCCCGTTCATAGGATAGGATCGGTGGGAATGGGGAATTGAAGACATCACATACATCCATGCCTACGAACAGAAATTAGGAGGAATAAATCAATCGAAAAATCAATTTATAAAACTGTCCGCACCGGGATTTGAACCCGTGCCTTTCGTAACCGGAGCCAACGACGTTGATCACTCGACCACACAGGTGGCGCTCTAAATATGGAGAATATAAACTCTTGAAGGAGCGTACCTTAATAAAAGTTTCACAACTGTTTGTTTCTATGTTGTTTCACTTCTCTTTTTTCAAAGAGAGCAATGATAAAAAGCTTGCGAGCTAGAACAGGAAAAGTAGTTACATCCAGGGGTGAGCTGGAGGGGGCTCGATGGGGCTCGCGTGAGCCCCTTGTTAGATTTTACCCCGGCTGGCGAGCCCCTTGTGAAATTAATAGAAAACAATATTCTCAGATCAAATTAGTACATAACTGCAATTTCTGACATATACTATCTACGACAGCTTCCAGTATACACAGTAATACATTTTTAGCCATTTACATTGATTAGTTTATGGTAAACTGCACATTGTTGCATATTTTAAGTGTATTAATTAACAATCGTTTGCTAATTTGAGTATTGTATTTAATTGATTTGTGATTAAGCGAGCCCCTTGTTATTAAGTATTGCATATAATTGCACATGACGATAAATTAATTTGATATTATAGAGCCCCTTGTCAACGTATTGGCAGCCCACCGCTGGTTACATCGTAGATTCCACGTGTTTTTTTTGTGTAAAAGGAATCTTTATAAAGCACAGAAATCTATACGTTCGCAAATTTGTACGTAAGGTAAACATTTCATTATATTGCCTTAAAGTAACCACGTTATTTATATTTTGGCAGAAAAATAATAGTCTAGCGATAATAAGAATAAGCGAGGCTGTTATTTTACTTGCAAACTCGGTTAATTCGAAAGTGGTTGAAAAATGAATCTTGAATTTCATTTTTTAGTCCTCTCCCAATGTGGAGCATATGGACTCCTAATGGAGTTTATCTCAACAGAAGTGTTTCTACGAGAACTGCTTGTTACTCAGTTGCTCAACCTCTCTTTTTCCAAAGAGAGTAGGAATAGAAGGAAAGGGCTAGGACAGGACTAGTGGTTAGCTTATCGCTCTCGATACGCCCCGACCCGTTCATAGGATAGGATGGGTGGAAGGGGGGAATTCAAGACATCACATACATCCATGCCTTTGAACAGAAATTCATAAATCGATTGAAAAATCAATTTATAAAACTGCCCATACTGGGATTCGAACCCGTGACCTACGTAGCGGTAGCCAACAACGTTGTCCACTCGACCACACAGGCGACAATTTCAATGAATTTCATTTAGTAAAACAATATACATTTTGAAAGTATATTTAGTTTTACATTATTTTGGAAAAAAAAATATTTTGTATGTTATCAAGCCTGGTTTTAGACTGCTTTCTTAACATATTTAAAAAATATATTTTTATTTACAAAATTGTATCTATGGTTCATCTTTCACCAATAGAATAATATAAAATATTATTGGTAATATCCAACATCCTGTAAAAATGTCTCATTTAGCATTTCAAAAAGTTGTATATTACGATGAAACAAACAACTATAACTGTTGAAGTATTGTAAAATTGGAAAATTGTTTGATAAATATTTGTAACTGAAAATGAAACAAAGATGGCGTGTTAGTGCCGAAATTTTCGACATAACCACAATATTACTAATGCAAAGACGCAACAAGATTCAGCTAGATAACTTACCTCGGTAAAGATAGAATCTAAAAGATGATTCAGTCCTGACTGCGAAAGCAAGAATTATTGTAAAAACGTTTAGAATCGACATCTTCGAAGGACGAATTGAACCTAGGTGATCCACAACACCATCTTAGTGAAGAATGCGGTGTACAATAGAAAGAAATTAATTTTATTTGTCTTTATACTGAATAAATAATGAATTTGTTTTGTTTTGTATGACAGAATACCTGAGCCAAGTTCTTGCTGCTTTTTAGTAGGTATTCTACGAAACACCGATTAAAACTTCTGCAGTTATCTCCATGGAATTTGTCAGTATATGAATAAATTATTAATGGCATGGTTGGTATTCTTGTAAACGCATTTCAGCAATATTATGGACCCGCGTAAAATTTTTCATGGAAATAAGAGTCGAACAATCCTATACGGCTGTGTGCGCCTGCGCACCTCAAAGATGTCATCCCTAATAGGCGCGAACGCTCAATCCAAATATGGCGGCGACGTGTACAGCTGTTACTCTATTATTGACAGTTCTCTTCGACGTCAACGTACAATAAATAATATTATGCAAAAACCATGACAGCTAAATATGAACATAATATTTATTATTTGCTGGCAGTAAAATTATTTTTTTACGAACTGCTGAAAGAAAGAAAGACTCTACACGTAATTTAATGTCGGATTGTGGAGAATTTTCACCCAAGCAGGAATCTGTCATAAAAAGTGACGTCGAAATCGCGAAGACAATACAAATTAAAAGATTCTTCTTTGTTACTGCGAGCTATTTTTTCTACAATTACTTCCTACTAAAACTATGGGTAGCCAACAATAAGAAAGAAAATATTGCACTTAAATAAATGTATTTTTTTTCACCAATATTTGAAATACATATTAAAATTTATTTCATAAATTAAGGCTTTAGAGAACTCATTAGACGTGAAGCCAGGGTTGGGCTGGAGGGAGCTCAGAGGGGCTCGCGCGAGCCCCTTGTTAAATTTTACTAAGGCCGGCGAGCCCTTTGTTAATTTTAGAAAAAAACAATATTCTCAGATCAAATTAGACAGAACTGAAATTTCTTAAATACATATTATCTACGACAGCTTCAGTATACACAGTGTTACATTTTTAGCCATTTACATTGATTAGTTTACGGTAAATTGCCTATTGTTACATATTATAAATGTTTTAAGTAACAATCGATCGCTTATTTAAATATTGCATATAATTGCATAGAAGTGTTAAAAAAAATACTCTTTTCCCGGAATACTGAGAATTGCATGGAGATTAAGCGAGCCCCTTGTTAATGTATTGGCAACCCACCGCTGCCTGAAGCTCATGCCAGTAGTCGGTTTTGTTCCCCTCTGTATGTAACTGGTGTCAGTAATTTACTGTTGGATAATAAACATGTTTCAAACATTTTAATTTAACCATCGTAATTATATATAATACGCAGTAAAAACTTGATGCATTATATGTTGAGTATGCTTTTAGAATATTATTTTCTACTGTGAACGTTCTGGAAAGGTTTTTTTGACGAATAAAACGCAAATAAAGGGATCACTGGCAAAGGACACAGTATTGGGGCCTCGAATGTTTGCCTTACGCGTAATTACCGTGACGAATATGTTAAAGTTTTAAAAAAAGAATGTCATTGTTTAACTCCACTTTTGAATAAACATGTTAATGTTACTGGACAGGAATAAAAATGAAGTGAAGTGAATAATTAATTTCACAATGACGCCATTTTAAATCAATGGGTGTAATGAAATATAACATATCATTAGGAAATAATATTAATGATGGTAAAGTTTGTAGGTCCATAGCGCTGTGGTAAACATCGTTGGCTTATGTGAAAGATCTTACGGGCTCGAGTCCCACTACGAACAGCTGTTTTTTAAAATTCGATTTATCAATTTATATTCGAAGGCGTGGATTTTGCAATGTCCAAAAACTATCTCCTACTCTTCCAATCATAAAATACCAGGGCTTAACGAGAGCGATCAATTATTCACTAGTCTTGTCCTAATTCCGAGACAATTTTTTTTATTAAGCTTTATTTGTACCAATTAAATTGATAAAATTGGTCAAAAATTAATTTTTCAACTTATTCTAAATTATATAACCCATCTATTTTCTTATATTTGAATGTGATAAGGCTTATAAAAAATATATAAACATTTAAAATTACTACACAAATTTAATATTACAGTAGAACCTCGATTATCCGGACCTAGATTATCCGGATTTTCGATTATCATGATTGTTTTCCGGAACAAAATTTTTACTAATTTGCTGATTTTCTCGTAGCGAATTGATAGCGAGCTGATTGTACGTGTCTTTCCGTGTAAATTATGATTTTTTTCGATTATCCGGATTTTTCCTTATCCGGACTACCTTCATCCCCAATTAGTTCGGATAATCGAGGTTCTACTGTATTTGAATAAAATGACCGACGTAATTAATAGCAGATCATCGAGCTTATTCCTTATTTGGCTAAGTCTCATTTTTGTACATAGAACTAATAAAATATCGTCGTTGCGCTTTCAAAATCCGTTATGTACTTTTTGGAAGCATTGCTGTAGTCTCAAAACTGTCCTCGACAAAAACGTCATTCTTGTAAAGAACTTCTAGAAAACCTAATATTTAATACGAATAAATATGACTATTATTAATAAGAATACATGATTTTATGGTTAGTCTATAAACAATAATATTTAACCATGTTATCGATCACATGAATTTTGAAATAAGAAATGTATACGCATTTTTATTGGATATAATTATTATTTTTTAAAGTTGGAACAGAACAAAATATACTTGCTGTACTTCTAATTGTCGCCCATGTGTGTCCGAATCAGATTTTAATTTTAAATTTAGAATTTATGATGTCCATAACTACAGTGTGCTGTGAACATTTTTGTAAAAATATTACCTGGTGACCTATGGAGAGTTCATCTCATATATGGTTCGCGAGAGAATGAGATCGCTAGCCGTAAGGAGCATGCGAATAGTGTCAAATTATTACTCCCTGTCAGAATAACAGATGGCATTACGAAATATATGCTTGATTTTTAATCATTGTTATATTTTGATCTTCTATATAAAAAAAATCACACGATTTCGTGTAATAACATCACTGTAGATCACGGGTTCCCAACCTAGGGATCGCCAACTTTTTTCGATTTTGGATTTCAAATTTCTCGGTGAGCTAAAAAAAATGGAGTCTCGGAGACAATCTGAGGAAAAAGTATAGCGAATCGAGGATTTCAAATTCCTCGAGGGGGGTCGCCTAGTCACATGGCTTTTATGAAAAGGGGTCGCCACCCGAAAAAGGTTGGGAACCTATGCTGTAGATCGACATATTTAAAATACTCATAAAACTTTGTTAATTTACAGTTAATGATTTTCATCGTAACGTTTGAGCAGGGATCACAATACCGGTATTACCGAAACCGGTATCCCGATATTTCCAATGTTTTTCAATACAGAAATATTGGTTTTTTTAAACTGAAAAAAATACAGTTATTTCGGTATTGAAAATCAGGGATCTAGAGCAACCACTTTTTTAAGTTGCTTCACTCCAGCTTCGCTCTGAATCCTAAATACTTGCTCCGACTCCGCTCCGTGCTCTGCTCCAGATCGCTGAATTTTTAATGAGGTATACCACGCAGACATATAAAAAGTGAGGTTATGCATCGCTTGTCAGATTTGCCCTCGTATCAAATACCAGGTTTAAAAAAACCATATATTATTTCAACATTATTTGTAATACCAGTATTGATATATTGTAGGTGAAAAAAAACTATTTCATTAAAGAATTCAAGTACATTATAATTCTACAAATATTATTTTAAATACAGTTGATAGCTATTTCGGCGTATGCTTTGATCAGATATATGAAGTTATATTTTTTTTCACCTTATTACAATGCAGTTCTATCAAGTAAATGCCAATTCAATATTCATTCAGCATTGCAATCCCTACGTTCAGGGTTGGCATACAGTAATTTCCGACAACGTCTTCTTACTTATTTGAAAGAAATTGACTCACACACAGTCCTTGTTATAAAATCTTAATTCATCAGGTTCATTCATCTTTGTTAGTAATTTGCAATGAACCGTTCAGTAATTAATTTTCTTGAATGTATTATTGATTTTGATTTATTATAAACTGTCATTTAAAATCACTCACAGAGTGCCCCTTGGTAAACGCTCGGCAGAGGTGAGGGCAGCGCCCCTCGTGCTGCGGCTGGCGCCCCAAACATGGAAGCTTGCCCTCCTGGAGGCCAACTCATCCAGGGTCGAATGAGAGATCGTCGCATCAATTAAGCCGAATTTCGAATAAAATTTTATTCTTACAACAGCTGTATATTATATTATATCAATATCTATATACTTTACACTTTATCAACTATCCTATATTATTTTTTCTAACCGGTTTGTGTTTTATTATAATAACACATTTCGATCAATCTTGTATAAATCTGTTTATACTGTTATAATATTGTTTAAATTAGCCGGTAGTTTTGGCATTAAAAAGGGTAAATAATATAGAAAACGCTTATTACCCTGTAACTCTTAAAAAAATTCTTCTAGAAAGTGTAACACCTTATTCTGTCAATAGTTGTGTATCTATGTAAAAAAATATGAAATTGTTGTAGTCAAGTTTATTTATTTATTTTTAAATTATAAACAATATGTTTGGCATTACAGTTAATACCAATGCGTAAAATATATTAAATTTGAAAGATCATTCCAATCAACTCGAGGTACATTGACATATCAAACACCCACGTCTTAGGTCTCAAATTTAAATTTGATATAGCGAAAAAATTATAACTAGGGATTCCAAATATCCGCTGAAAAAAATAAATTGGTTCGAATAGCCTTATGCAAGTTAATTGTTTTTAAATATTTCTGAAAACGTTTAACACAAATTACTCCTCTTTCGGTGTCTTGAGTGAGTATTAATGTGTTAAAATACACAACATATATAAAGATATCAATGCGATGCTAAATGACATTTTTTTTTGTAAATCCAGTGCTTTAATTTACGTTATTACTGTAGAAATAATTTATCTTAATATTCGAATGTTTGAATATCGAAAAGAGCCGAATATATCCGAATATTCGATAGTAATATTACCCTACACGCAGGGCTTCCAAACCGGTTTAAACCGAAACCGGTTAACCGGTTTATCGCGTGTTTTGAAAAAACTCGAAAACCGGTTTATTTCACTCGGTTAACCGGGTTCTATCAAAAATACTCTTTTCTTATTTTTTATCGTTTTTTACAAAAAGAAAAATGTTTTATAATGAATTTACTGCGTTATATAGGAAACAATTCACAAAATACAACAAACATGTACATATATATATATATATATATTGTAGAATAATCTACTTCTGTCTCAAAGTTGTCCATGTTGTGAACAGAAATGACTCTTTCAAATAATTTGACATTTTTTGACAAGTGAATATTTTGGTATTTTACTCTATTTTTGTCTAAACATTGGATTTCTTGTCTTATCCAGTTGGTATTTTTTAAAAATTGAATGCATTTTAACATCATTCTTTTGGTGAATTTTATAACCAAGCTCTATTTTTTTTATTTTACGTATTTTTTTTTATCATAAAATATTTTTTCACATGTTATAATAGTAATTGTTACTTTGCCATAGAAAACAGGTTGGTAACTAGAGTCCTATTAAAATAAATATCGTGTTTTTTGTTTGAAATTGGAGTATTAGCTGTTATGCTAAATATTGAAATATTTTTACGATTTTTTTTTTGCATACCTAATTAATTAAAATACATGATATTTCGGTTTAAACCGGTTAACCGGTTTATTTGTCAGAAAAAAACCGAAAACCGGTTAGTGATTAAGTCCGGTTAATTGGAAGCCCTACCTACACGTAACGAACCAAAAAATCAGATATCGTCTAAAATACTTCTTATTTTTTTATATTTCCTTTCAATGAGTAGTAAACTTGTAGTTTGAAAGAAATTAGGCGCGAAGCATATTTTTGTATTTTATCTACTTCACCCAGTATTGCCATAATTATTAATAATCAAATTGTAAACATAGTTTTGATTTTAAATAACGTATTTGGTTTCAGTACGCCACTCAAATATTTAACTGATAATAGTAAATTCAATTGTAGTTTTTTGATAAACTGATGCATTAATATCAAGTTTTTTTTGAAATAATATAAGTATGTACATATTTAAAACAAGACAAGATAGAAGATATAAAATAAAACACTTATAATATTAAGACTGAAAAGAAAGAAAACTAAATATTTTGTTCGAGAAGAACTATTTTATGAAGGTTGTGTATCTATGTAGTTCTGATCAGAATGTCTAAATATTATATTATATTATACAAAGCTGACGTCAATTTTTCTGGAACGGACAGCAAATACAATCATGACTAACATCCCGCCACGTCTGTTTGGTGGTATGTGTCTTATAATTTATGGGTTAGGATCTGTAGTGAGTTCTGGTTTCCTTCTGCAACCCATTCCAACCCATCCTATTCAGTTAGTGACTCTTCGCCATGCATATTCTCCGTAAGTCTATCGTACTACCAGCCATCATTTCGTAAAATATCTATTGAGGATACAAAATAAATTATAATTATGACCCACGATAGCCCATATACCTCAGCGTTATTATGTGCCATTGATATCCATTGGTTTATCGAATATTTCAAGGCTAGTTATTCTACGAGTAGTAGTTGTTGAGATATTCACTCAAGTGTCTCGTACTGGACATGTAATAATATTTAAAAAATAAAGTGAATATTTAAAACGTGACATTTGCATACCATACTAAGGCTTCTAAGACAACTAAAAAAGCTTCAAAAGAGTGACATTTTTTAAAAAATATTTACTTTGATACAACACTATCTATCAGAATTAAAGTCAAATGGATTATTAATACAAAGTCGTTATTCCAAAATAGTTATCAAAAATAGTCTTGAAGGAATAAATACGTTGGTAATCAAATACATATATATGTTTAGTTTTGATCTATCTCTACCAGTAGGTCAGTGGCGTCAGAAATTTGAGGCCCTCATGCAAACGTCAGGTCCAATCCCACGCAATATATTATATTGGGCACACTCAACTTTTTTTAAACGGTAGATACATTTAAAACCGTGTAAAAAAGCGATTGAATTCATAAAATAATTTAAAATCTGTTTTCCGAAGAGTTAAGAAAAAAGAATACTATTACCACTACTAAATTACATAGAAGACTTTTATGAGGGACTGGACATAAATCGATTTCATAGTTAGAAATCTCATAACACTTCTAATATGTTGGGATCTAATGAAACCTTTTGTTTGTTAATTCTGTCGTGTGTTGTTGAATTGCATATTATTATTAAATAATCTGTTGACCGCTTCTGAGAATCGTGTAAGAGCATATAATTCGTGTAAAAATATAGTATTAGTTTTTTTTTCGTGGACTGTACTATTTTGAAACCGTGTAAAAAGTAGTTGAGTGTGTGTTAAAATTTGGGCCCTCATGCATTACGTGACTCTCCTATGAGGTGGCGACACCACTGCAGTAGGTATTTATTGAAATGGCCTTTTCTGCCTGCCCTGTCTTTAAAATCTGCACTCGCTACGGGCGATATCATACCTAGCCGGCACTGTGATAGAATATGAGTGTGGCCCTGTAAAAATAGAGGCAAGTAACTTGCGTACTAAATGTTGGAAGAACTCCCTGCGACATTATTACTGCTAGCTGCTTGCAAATCTCTAGCACGCGCTCGTAAACGTAAAAATAAGTAATATTTTACAATTTTCATAGAAGAAAGACAATTTAAAACTATTCTCCAAATATTTCAGAGCTGTAGAAACGTGAAAAAATCTAATCCAACACAAAAAAAGATGCAAAAGATGATATAATTTATTTGCGTACTTTTATCTACTAAAATACAACTTTTTGTAATGTTATTCAATTAAGAAAAGATCGCATATATTTTTACAATTACCCATTTCCACTCTCGAAGTGAAACATATATTCTCCTAATGGCAGGGATGGGCTGGAAGGGCTCGAAGGGGCTCGCGCGAGCTCCTTGTTAAATTTCGTCGTGGCCGGCGAGCCCCTTGTTAAGAAAATCATTCGTCTTAGACCAAAACAGCACATTACTGCAATTTATGTAAATTTTATTATGAAACAAGACATCGAGTCCCAGTACGAAACAGCATTTTTTCGATCGATTTATCGATTTTCTGTTCGAAAGCTTGGGTGTTTGTGATTTATAAAAACTCCCTCCCACTCTTCCGATCCTTCAATTCAACTGGGCGTTACGTGAGCGATTAGTTAATCAGTAGTCCTGTCTTTTTTATTTATTTATTTATTTAATTAACATTGCAAAAGGTTGACAAATTATAAATTTAAAACTTTTACAATGGAGAAAAAAAATAGTACAATTTAATATTAAAATCAGTAGAAAAAAAAATGGCAAAGAAGTCAACTGAGTAAGCTCCGACGAACTCTACTTTAATACATAAAAAATAGTATTCGTCGGAACTCACCCACGTCTACGTGGAATATGTCGACATCCGAAGCAATATTGTTGAACACCGTTAAAGCTCTCCCCAGTGGCATCCCCATTGGCAGGCTGGTTCTACACCTTGGGAGAACAAACAATTCATGTCCACGATTTCTCAAAAAATAATCAGGAACATTTAGATTCACATTCTCAAGAATGGTGGAATTCTCATTTTGGCCACGTATAAGTCGAAAGAAATATATGGCCAGATACATTTCTCTTCGAACATTCAAACTATTGAAGTTAAGCATGCCTAAGAGAAAGTCAGTTGGATAAAGCCATGGGTAATATCCATACACCCTCATATAGAGAAGTCTCAAAAATTTCTTCTGAATCTTATCCTCCATAAGGGTATATTTCGAGCATCTTGGTGCCCAAACAATTGACCCACTCTCAAGTCTGCTTCGAACCAAAGCGTTGTACATTAATATTAGAACTTTAACTCCCGAAAAGACTCTCTCTTTGGAAAAGACAAATTGAGCGACTAAGTGACAAACAGTTCTCGTAGAAAAAAAAATTGAGATAAGGAGGCCATATGCTCGACATTGGGAGCGGACATGGATAAAAAATGGATAAGATTTATCGAGCCCCTTGTTAAGATATTGGCAGCCCACCGCTGCCTAATGGAGACATATTTAAGGACTGTTGCTCAGTCGACTCGTTTTTTTTCGATGAAAGTAGTAAGAATAGGGTAGGAGACGACTAGTGGTTATCTAATCGCGCTCAATTCGTCCGTTTGTTAAGATTTGAAAGGCGGGAGAGAATTTTAATACATCGCAAAGAAACATGCATTAAAACAGAAATCGATAGATCTATTGAAATATTGCTGTTCGTACTGGGACTCGAACCTGTGAGACCCTTAACGTAGGCCAACGATGTTAACCGTTGCGCCACGGACTCGACTCTGACTCAATAGCCACGAAATGTTCATTAAAATTACAATTAGAAAACGAACGAAAGCGTGTTTTATATAGCCGCAGTTCTTCATACATCATTTAGTCAAAAATACAAAAAAATACTTGTTTATTTATCCGCTTATTAAATAAACAAACTTTTTTTCAGAGATTGTAAAAATAATAACTAGAGAGAATGGAATAACCGTATGAATATAAAAAAGATGAATCTTATGGGATCAAATTGATTTTTATAAATTGATTTTTCAATCGATTTATAGATTTCTGTGCGTAGGCATAGATGACTGTAATGTCTCGAATTCTCTTCCGTCCATCCTAAAAACTGGGGGTAGCGAGAACGATTAGCTTTCCAACTTGTCCTGTCCTAGCCATTCAATATTGCCCATACTCTCATAAAACAAAGAGGTTGAGCTATTTATTCTCGTAGAAACACCATTGGAAGTCAATATAGAAACCGTACTGGAGCTTGGTCAATAATAAATTGATAGTTCTGACTTCTGAGTAAACAGTAAATACGATTATTATTTTTGATTGGAAGCATGATTATTTGGTTTGTTAGCATATTTAAAAAATGATTTATTTCTAATAAAAGCTCATGATTCTATTTCTTCTAAATATTAATTCCGCACCATGAATCCATCTGATGTCGAAGGTCCAGCAGGAAGTAGAACTGCGTACCAATTAAATGAAAATGTCCATCTAGCGTGAATTTATGATATCAACATCAATTGGCGTGACAGCAGTGGCGGCTCTCCAATTATAAAATTAATGTTGAGTAACAAACATCATATGATTAATCAGTTCATTCGTAAGATTCAACGGTTGAAACTAGGGTCTGCAATCTCGGGATCCCGTCCAATTTTGTGACACAAAAATATGGTCTCACATTTATAATTTTTGGTAAATCCGTAAATTGCTGCTTTTTTTTTAAATCGATCAACGAACGAAATTTTTGAAAATGTCCGTGAGAGCTAGAAAAAAAAAGTTCTCACATTTAGAATTTTGCGGGAAATCCGTAAATTCTCAGGATTTGAAAGTCGGTTTTCTCACCTTATTTTGTTGATTATTGTAAAATCTATGAATCCCGAATTTCTCCACGACTTTATGGTGAATGATTAGTCCCGGTATTGGAAAAAAAGGGAATTCCAAAATCCCAGAATTACAAAAAGGGTCCGGGATTGGATGCCAACGTCGAAACGTATACTGTGAAATAACAGAGTTCGTGTGTTCCACGCTTGAGAAAAAGTACGACATAAACGCAACGCAGGAGAAAAAAATATTATGCATACTTGATAGAACTCCATTACAATATGGTCAAAATTATCTACACTTTCTTTTATCTAGTTGATAATTATTTCGGCTTTTCTCCTTCGTTAGTACATACTATAATAGAACAGAAAAATATTTCTGACGAAAACGTTAAACCGAAATAACTACCGAGTAAATAAGTATTATTATTATTATTGCCGCCTGTGTGGTCGAGTGGTCAGCGTCGTTGGCTTCGGCTACGGAGGTCACGGGTTCGAATCCCAGTACGGAAAGTTTTATAAATTGATTTTTCAATCGATTTATGAATTTCTGTTCGAATGCATGGATGTATGTGATGTCTTGGATTCCCCCCTCCCACCCATCCTATCCCATGAACGAGGTGTATCGAGAGCGATTAGCTAACCACTATTCCTGTCCTAGCCCTATCCTTCTAATTCTACTCTCTTTGAAAAAAGAGAGGTTGAGCAGTTGCTCAGTTGAGTAACAAGCAGTTCTTGCAGAAACACTTCTGTTGAGGTAAACTCTATTAGGAGTCCATGTGCTTCACATTGGGAGCGGACATGGTTAAAAAAAGAAAAAAGTCTTTCTTTTTTTTATAGAACTAAAATACGTTGGTATTTTTTTTACTTATTGTTTATAGATATCAAATGAAATATAATTGGGAATAGTTACCATTTGATCTAGCCAGGGACTGAACCTTGACATTCTTGATCGTCAATCGGAGCTGTTACAAGTAGGCTAAAGAAGCCTACCGTATCCCGATACATACGTTTTACATTATCGTTATTAACTATGTTTTGACTATTATTAATCTGTGATTTTTGTCTGCACCTCCGGTTATTATTACTGTACAGTCAAAATCATAAAATGTTTTGAAGAAAGTAGGGTTCCTTTTTTGCTGATCCACGCCACTGCAAACGGACAGTGATCAATCGAGCGAGCGGAAAACCATGCCAGAAAATAAATGAACAGCCACGGACAGTCAACAGTG
Organism: Himalopsyche anomala; assembly: GCA_031772345.1. Classification (NCBI taxonomy): domain Eukaryota; kingdom Metazoa; phylum Arthropoda; class Insecta; order Trichoptera; family Rhyacophilidae; genus Himalopsyche; species Himalopsyche anomala. The sequence continues at coordinate 19,064,876 of CM062835.1, forward strand.
TGCCAACGTAACGATGGAGCATTTTTTCACAGTCCCTATCGTTTGGCGGGAGTGTGATGTAAACATTGTCACCTGCCGCCATGTTTGATAAATGAGGAAAAACAAAATGGGGGATATGGACACGTTGACAGTTCAAAGCACCCAAATTATTTAGGCACATTATGCCTAAATTTACACGTCGATGATTCATAACATACCATCCGAGTAGCATAACATATAATATATCTTAGGAAGGATTACAAACTTAATTCTATTCAACATAGAGATATTTTTACATGACAAAGATCGATATTCCAATTGCATTTTTCAATCGATAGATTTTTGAATATTTTTTTATTTTCAGTATTCATTTTTTTCTCTATAAGCCTATTTTTTTTAGTTCTTAAGCTTCTCAAATATACGTTTGTTAACTGTTAACTCTGTAATGTAATTTTGATTTTATTTATTATATTATATATGCCGCCTGTGTGGTCGAGTGGTCAACGTCGTTGGCTACCGCTACGGAGGTCACGGGTTCGAATCCCAGTACGGGTAGTTTTATAAATTCAATCGATTTATGAATTTCTGTTCAAAGGCATGGATGTATGTGATGTCTTGAATTCCCCCCTCCCACCCATCCTATCATATGAACGGGGTGTATCGAAAGAGATTAGCTAACCACTAGTCCAGTCCTAGCCCTTTCTTTCTATTCCTACTCTCTTTGGAAAAAGAGAGGTTGAGCAACTGAGTAACAAGCAGTTCTCGTAGAAACACTTCTGTTGAGATAAACTCCATTAGCAGTCCATATGCTCTACATTGGGAGCGGATATGGTAAAAAAATAAATATATTCCTGCAATAAATATAAATTGTTCAGCTCGTTACATTAAATGATGTAAAGATTCAAATTAATAAAACGATACATTTTTTTCAAGTTCATACAGATAATTACTAAAAATGGTTATTTAAGTACCATATGAAAATATTTTATTTCCTACTGCTATGCATACACAACCTTTTTATTCTAACGGGCCACAAAAAAATAAATTAAGATGGTTTCGAGTTGCAAGAAAAAGTGAAATTTTAAGTATGCACAATTCTCTTTTTACAAGAGGATACGTTTCACGTAAAACAGCCGTGTAAAAAAGATAACAAATAGAAACAATGAAAATAGTTACCATTACATTTGACTGTGTTATTAAGATACAGTGCAAAAGAGGTTAAGTGTACTCATTAAGAAATATGTTTTTTTGGAAAATATATCGTAATACTGTTGTATTTATAATTCAAAAGCTATCTTTGTCTTTGTATTTTTTTTTCTAATTTCATAGAATTTTTGTTAATATTTGTAGTTGTGACGTAGCCAAACTGAATTCAGATTTTCATCAATAAGCTAAACCTATTGCCATGAAACGATTTATTCTGTTTCATCATCGAAAAAGCTTCTTTATCAAATTTAAAGATTTATTTAAGAAAATCGTACTATGTTTTAATTTTAATATGAAACATTCGAGGGAAACAAAAAAATCAAGCGGGCCACCGGTTGAGCATCCCTTCTATATAGTAATGATTTATTTTTGTATAAGCTGTAAGCAATTGAATCTTTGTTATGAAAAAATCATTAACCTCTAAAATGTAACTATTTTTGTGCATTTTTAAAAAACCCAGATCGTGCAGGTATTAAAATAATAAAATTATATATTTTTGCTATTGAACTTCAGTTATAGTATTCTTTTTTCACAATTGAGTCAAAAAACTATATAAATCGTAAAAAAAACGATTTGAAGAATAATATTAATTATAATTATTTAGGAAGATTTTTTTGTAATAACCGTTGAACAAATTGTTGGCTCTCAAAAACGTAGACTGAAAACAATTAAAATGAAGCAGAATATCTCAATTCTTTAAAACACTTTCTATTTATGCGCTGAAATAAAATTAACGTAATTTTCATTATTTACAGCGCTGTGTGAGAATTTCTTGAAAGAATGAATTCCAATTTATGAATGACCGAACCAAAAATACCCGCGAAGTTGATCCGAAAACCGGTTGTTTGAAAAAACGAATTACGAAATTTACACTTCATTAAAATGTTTTTTTGCGACTGATCTTACATGTATGTAAATATTAATAAATTGCAGTTAAGAGATTATGGCTATGTATCAATGCAAAGAATCTTACATACAGATTATTTCGGTAGAATTAATTATTAATATTGAATTTATTAACATGTCGATCAGATATCGATAAAAAATAATGAAACAGTTTTTTTTTCCCAGCAGCGATGTATTTCTGTTCTCATTATATAAAAGTACAACTTAATTTTGAGATAATTTATCGATGATTATTTTTTTTTACGTAAATCTAATTTACGACGTAGGCGATTGATTATGTTTAGATGCTTAACGATTCAATTAGAATATATATATATTGTTTATGCGTTGATCTTTGGTCGAATCGTTTAATGTGGTTATAACGGAATTGTAAAACTGTTATTTTTATTAATACTTAAGCACAGTAGTCTATTTCAGTGGATGGCAGCCTATGGTGATAGGAAAGTATTTTGACAGCATGACCTAAAAAATGACAATGAATCTAATTTTGTAGTGCTCTAATTTAGAATTTCAATATCAAATTTAAATTTTCTGAACCCTGTATTCCTCCATGAATCTTGTTCAAGTTCTTGTTCCTCAGTTCAAGTACATTCACGTACTTCAAAAGCCTGAAGATGCCGAAAGGCGAAGCCCGGGTCGTTAGTGACAAGATTTATGGAAGAGTACAGGATTCAGACAATTCAAATTTTCTAGTGCTCGTTGAACTCACTAAAATTAAGTAATGTGATAAATATTAAAAACTTGAATCTATTAAACCGTGAAGTGAAATTTGAATGCCAAAAGATTTATTTATTTTAGAAAAAGAAATAGTACAATTTAATATTAAAATCAGTAGAAAAAAATAGCAAGGAAGTCAACTGAGTAAGCTCCGACGAACTCTACTCTAATACATAAAAAATAGTATTCGTCGGAACTCACCCACGTCTACGTGGAAGATCAGTTTATATATATATATATATAATGCAAGCCCGTTCCCGATGTGGAACATATGGAAGAATGGAGGTATCTTGACATAAGTTTTTCTACGAGAACTCATTGTTACTCAGTTTCACAAAATCTCTTTTTCAAAGAGAGTAGGGGAAAAAGAAAAGAGGGCTAGGTCAGGACTAGTGATTAACGAATTGATCTCACTACGCCCCATTATTTAAGGATAGAAATGTGGGAGGATATTTTTAGAGATTACACCACCTATGAAAAATATCTGTTGAGAATAACTCGATCAGAAGTACATATGCTCCATATTTGGAGTGCTAAAAAATAATTATTTCAACCTTTCCTTCAACCTTCCTACTTAAAATGATATTATTTAAAACAACCAATTTGTGCGTATGTTGCTTTGTAGGAAACTAGCAGAACGAAATATGTACAAAATATCTTGTTGTTAATTTCGTGCAAAGACTGGTTCGACTCTAGATGTGTCAGTATTGAAAAAAATACAAAATTAGTAATAGGTAAGTATCAACTCAAAGTGCATAGAGCTTCTGATATAATTTTGCAACGATAGCATCGAAGTGTAATGCTGAATGCGAAAGAATATGCGGTAAAAATTTAAAATGGTCGCATAAAGCTGTCAAAAATCGAACAAGCTATCGGTACAATTTATAGTACTATTTGATAAACAGTCGCTTCGTTCTATTTTCAAAATATTTTTTTTTTGAAGTATGTTGGTTGGAAATTTTATCTATGGTTTTGCTTTATGCTAGACATATGCTACACAAGTAATTTATTATTGTGTGTTACATATTCCAAATTCAAAAAATTGTATTGCCATGTTTAAATAATACCGTATCGTGGGAAAAAGTATTTCTAAGGAAACATAAACAAATATAGGTACGTGATAAATGTTTTATGATTATTTTATATTCATAGAAGTAGCGTATTTAGAAGGATTAGTTCATATTATATTATTTTATATTGAGAGTTCTCAGATTTTTTCCGATCCGAAATTCATTGAAAAGCTGTTAATGTGTTTACGTTCATTAAAAATGTCTGCGTATTTTTACAATGAAAACTTCATGTTAAATCAGCAAAAAAAGATAACATACGCAAAATAAGATTAAACTATATTTACTGTACAGCATACGAAAAACAATAACAATGAATTTTATTTATACAAGTAATATTTGAATATAAATTTTTAAAACTTAAAAATAAAGCTGTAACTATTGTATTTCTATAAAAAATGGAGTACTACAATTTAAATGCACATTGAAAATTAATTAATTTACAATATATTATTATTAATAATTATAATATTTTGGTAATATTTAGTAAATTAGGGGACTGAAAGTTTCCCTGGACAATTAGCATGCTTAATAACATTAATGCGTATCTAACGTACCAACAAACAACTATTTTCAAATCAATATTTCAGTTTTTTAACTCGTGAAACATAAAGTTAATGAGCAAACGCAGCGTGTACAATGAAACAATTTCTTTTACAACATAAATAGTTTTGTTAAGAATATTTCGATAAATAAACTTTAACTAGAGGTTGCAATAACAGACGAATATGTATATAAATACCGGTATTTCAGTATTTTAATTAAATACTGGTATTGCAAAAAATGATTAAGTCTATCAAACAAATATGACCAATTGGTATCTCGATACCGGGCGGGATCGAATCGATGTTTGATACTTAACCTTATAATACCTTCGTTAAAAAAGGTACATAATCATTAACGGGTATTTTTCATGAACAACATTCGGGTTATTTATACAATAACACATATAAAAAGGGACATAAATGCTGGAACCTGTCAATATTGTAACAACTCTTATCAGATTTAATAAATTGAAATAAATATTTGATGATTTCTTTACATTCAAAATTAGGTTTTGGCTAATTTTTAATAACGAAATACCGGGATTTTTTTATTTTCACATCCAGGATTTCGGCATTGAAAAATCCAGGGCTGTGAAGTCGGATAAAAAAATGACGACTCCGACTACGAATTGATTTTTTAAATCATTTTCGTTTAACTAACATATCTGTATACCATCAGATCAGTCTAGTTACTTCAATATTTTTAGTATATTTTTCACCAATGAATAATTTGATAAATATAATAATATTTTTACAATATCCTTACATTATTTTTCTCCGATTTTTCCGACTCCAACTCTACACCCCTGGAAAAGACACCATATATACCTCGATTCCGTTATTTATGGTAGATAGTTTATAAAGTAAACGTTTGACCTATACTGACAATTTTTAAAGTCTTGTCTATGCACTATGCACGGTGCAGTTTGCTGACAACTGTTTTATTGGTCTATTTTCTCTATATTATAGTTAGTTCTTAGATTTCAATATACCCCGTATTTTATTAAAAAAATAATTCTAATTATCGCCATAAACAATGAAAAATATTTTATTCATTTTTTTGATTGCATAGGTCAAACGTTGAATGACGATTACTTAAAAAGTTAAATTTTATTTTTTATCTTACACGTACTTCTTATGAGTCATAGTTATTTTATATAAATGATTAAAATTAATACATTTTAAATATATATTAAGAATCCGAATTTTTATCACAATTTTCATGAATGTTGATATTCTTATGGATTTTAAATTTATTATTTAAATTTATTATCTAAGTGAGTGAGGTATAGTGTTACTATGATGCTGAAATTACGTAAACGTGATTATTTAGGTTTAAACGAGGTAAACAAAACGAATATTAAAACTTTACATTCTTGTTGATCTTGAAATGGACTAAGTTACATTTCATTAATTACTTAGTAGACTTCGTTTGTTGATTTCCAATGCTAACCGTATTTTTATCGTTCATTACATTGCAAAAGCCATAAACTTATAATTTGTAAAATTTAATTGCGGTGGTTAAATAGAAAAGTTGAAACTAGGCACGTGTTGCCTTTACATCGGGAAAGCAATAATTTTACCGTTTTGGATTTTGAAATCATGGAGTTTTTTTTCATATTATGTACAGTGGAACCTCTCATAACGAGCACCTCTTATAACGAGTAATTCTCATAACGAGCAAAACAGATTGTGAAAAAAATGCTCCCTTAACGAGCAATATTTCGCATAATGAGTGACGCAGAGTTTTGGAAAGATCACTTTCACATCGTTGCTTGCCTCAAGATTATTGACAAGGCGTGGGAAGGGGTTACCAAAAGAGCCCGAACTTCAGCTTGGAAGAAGATTTGCTAAGGAGCGTTGTCGAATGTGATTTTGAAGGGTTTGAAAGAGTACCTGTGAAGTCTACAGTCAACGAGATTGTATCTTTGGCCAATACCATGGGACTGGAGGTGGATAACAACAATATTGATGAGCTTGTGAAAGAGTACAGTCAAGAGATGACCACTGAAAAGCTTGTGGAGTTGCATTGTTTTTCACAGCAAGAAGTTATGGAGGAGAGTTTGTTAGTGGAGGAGCAAGAATCTTCTGACGCAATAAGAGAAAAGCTGAAAGCATGTGAAACTGTTGCATCGTACATTGAAAAGCATCACCATAATAAGAAGGTGGCTATGCGTTTTACAAATTTATTGAATGATAATGCTGTCACATTTTCACCAAATTTTGAAGCGTCAGCAAAAACAAATGTCTGCTAGTAAAAAATAATTAATTATTTGTCATAAATAATAAACTAGTCGATTTTTGCAAATCGAAATCGCATTCCAGGTTTTTACACTCATTAACACTTTATAAGTATGTAATTTTACTTTAATACACGTAAAAAATATAAAAAAATATTTTTTTTCCGGCATGGAACGCATTATTGTATTTTACATTGTTTTATATGATAAAAATTGTTTCGCATAACGAGTGTTTCACATAACGAGTAAGATTCTGGAACGAATGAAACTGGTTATGAGAAGTTCCACTGTATTCGGAAAAACTATGCGAAACCGGGATGACTTTCGAGCAGGGCTGTGGAGTTGTGAAAATATAGGACGACTCCGAATCTGACCATAGCTTAAAACACGACTTCAATTCGTTTTTTAGACTTAGAAGCATACAGTGGCGTAATTTTTGACCCCAGTAATTTTAAAACACATTTTTTTGTAAGGATTCTAAGTTATTACATTTACAGTCGAGCACGAACGACTTTAGTTAAAATAGTTAGGCTCCAACTAGACAGCCATGCTTGTGATGTAGTATAGTAATTTGTTGATCACCAAGCGATGACAATTTTAACTTAAATTGATCTCTTTATTGACTAAACTATCTTTGCTTTATTAAATACATTTTTCCACTACAAAAAAAACAGGGTACTTAATTATACGTTTCCTAATCTCTGAGTGGAATACAGCGCTCCGTAACGTCAGTGATCGTGGATAAACGTTGGATCTGACTGGGTCATGTGTTGTAGATGCTTCTGTGTTTGAAAAGATTCTGACGTCTAGGATGACCGTTAGGTACAACTAAAAGAATTCATTCGATGGAACTAAGGGATGCTGGCATGTCATGGGAGGAAGCAAAGTTATTGGTGGGAGACAGGGAATCGTGGGGGCCACTTGTGTTACGTAAGGAGCGAATATGTCCAATGACGAAAACAAAACAATAATAACGTATCATATTAGATGTAAAAAACATCGCACCCTTAGTAGTACAGTTGTAAGTTGTAATTTTAATTTGATAAATAATGATGTAAATACAAAATATATTTCGATGCAAAGACTACGTATGTATGTTTATTTTACATGATAACACATGATCTCTTTAGGACTGTTTTTATAGTTTTTTCTTCAAAATAAATAAAAACGGTGATATGTGGTTTAATGATTAACTGCAACACTATTTAAGTACAAGATACTTTATTTTATTTAAAATTTTGACTGAAGGTGCTTGGTGAAATTTCAATGTTAAATTTGAATCGTCAAAATTTTGTACATTCACACAAGTTTTGTCACTAACGGGATTAGCCTTTCGGCATCTCCAGGTGTTCAAATGCAAGGATGAATTTGAGCTGAAATTTGGTAAATAAGTGTATCATGTATAAATAAATTTATCACTAAGTTGAAAGCTAATTTTATATTAATAACGTTCAATTAGCTTTGGAAAAAATATTTAAGCGAATACAGTCTTATTTACATTACCGAAGCGTCAGTTCAAGTTCATCCTTGCACTTGAATACCCGAAAATGCCAAAAAGCAAAACACGGATTGTTCGTGACAAAACTTTTCTCAATGTATACAATTTGAACGATTCAACGTTTATTTTATTTATTTTACAAAATTATTTTACAATCACAATTACCATTATCTCTAGAAATCAACAATTTCAATTTAAGATCTACTTTACTATTAATTCTGAGAATGATGTATGATTAAATTTAAAAAAAAAATGGTTAAATTATTATTAACTACATGTAGTTATAAGTGTTTGGTTAAAAATGTTATTAATATAGTGCCAATATATCGAAGATTATTTGTCGAAATATTGGATTGATTTAAAATGAAAAACACATCCATATAGAGAACGAAATCCATTGCAGCGATGAAGTTTTCCGGCTTCGATAAATGAAATCTTTGTATTTAAATACGAAAATAGCAAAGTTGAAAAGTGTCGTTCGTGGATTCGGCCGCACCGGCGCTGCGGGCGAACTACTCGACGAGATACCCGACCAGTGGCAGCCGGCCTTTCGACAAGTGCGGTACCAAACACTACCTGCCGGAAAATCTCCGAACCAACATTCACGCCGCGATCTATCGAAGAAAAACTAGGGATAAATCGATCCTTCAGCGTTTTATTTACAGCGTGAGTTTTTACCTGTAATCTCGCGGTAATTATTACCAGCAGTGTTATCGGTTTGATAGTGAGGTTGTGTACTACTCGATCGCGGTGTGATAGCAGATATGATAAGCGCTATATTGTTTTCACGTTAAAACACTTTGTGGTACGGACTTGTCACATAATATCTAGGAGAATAATGACCGTCTCACCTTATCGACGTGTGTGTGTTGTTTCTAGAAGTGCGTTTTTATAATGAGGCAAAGTCGCTTATTGGCGGAGTATTATTTTTAGATTTGCTATGCCAAATACGGCACCAAACGTGCATACATGCATTCGAGATCTGCAAGTGTAATAATCATTCAATATTACAACCAGTTGTATGCTAAAAAAAAAACAATTCAGACATGACTAAATACGACACTACATGTTGTGTGTCGGCTTAACCGAGTGCAGTTTATTTAACATATTATCTCGCGTATTCATTTATTATTGTCGCCTCAGTTCTACTATATTGACGTATTTTTCTATTGTTAAAGTATTTTAAATGTTACAATATAAACATACGTTTGCAACTGTTTATTTCTGATAAGAAATAAACCTGTAAAGGTTATTGATTTAATTGTCATTTACTTAGTAGAACTCCATTGTAATAGGGTACAAATATCAACGTATTTAGTTCTGCAGTTTTTTATACTATTAATTTATAGCTAAATCAGCTTGCGCCATCGTCAGTACTAAAGTTTTATATTACTGTAACGTTTACTTTAGTTTTTAGTTTCTGTAATTTATCTTCATATTTCAAAACAACGAAAATAAAAACTAGAAACATATACATTTTGAATAAAAATGAAAAGTCTTCATAATTACTCTACTTTATAATCGTCTACAAATGTTTACTAAATTAAAATCAAATCTAATATACCAGAAATGCTTTTATTTTCTTTCTATCACATTACGTGATGACATATCTGTCTATAAACAAATGTACGTAGATCTTTATGACAAACGAGTTTCTCAACTTTATGTAAAAAAAAATGCACATCTCTTGATGTCAGCCAATCAGAATTCATGATTTTGTTTTACTATTAGTAATGGTGGATTTCCTGACACATTAGTTAGTTATACTAACAATAAGGTGCGAAAATTTATATTTCACATTGTGATTTACATAGAAAATCTGTCGTAGAATAATTAAAAATACACTAATTATGACAGCTATTAATTAATAGAATAATCTAAATATTTTTTTCGAGTCGTACGTCTTGAATACGAAACACAATATCGAAATAAAACAGAAATATTATACTCATTTTTCCAAGTAAAGAATAATGCAACAATAATTCATTTTTTCTGTGTTAACATAAATCAATATATTTGATACATAACCGTGGTAAGCCGCCATTACTTGGTAAATCATTAATCCCCTTCTTGCTGCGAAGTTTATAATTTTCAACCCTTGACAGGGTTGACCTTTTTCTTCTTGCTGTTAAAAATAGCTTGGCAATGTTTTTAAGAATTATTGTGAATGGATTACAATTATCCAACTGACCTTTTTAAATGTATGTCGATAGTCACTAAGAATGCGAAAGTTTTCCTAGTCCAATCTAATTCATACAAAATTTACTATGAGTTTCTTATTGTGTAGTTGAACTGTAAATGTTTACGATGAATTCTTGTTATATTATATACAATGATAACCTACGTAATACGGCACAGAGTTTAAATTAAAACACGTTTTAGATTTTAATGTAGAAAATGAAAGTCAATGAAATTGACTCTTTTACTGAATTTTATACACTCGATTAATCAATTACAATTGAAACCACTCACTACTCAAATCTTTGGGCACTCCCATGAGCTTATCCTTTTCGCCAGCAATGGCTTTAAACTCAATGATACATTTATTTATTATATAAACACAAAACATTCATTTACTAAGCGTCAGTTAAAGTTCATCCGTGCACTTGAACGCCTGAAGATGCCGAAAGGCGAAACCCGGGTTGTTAGTGACAAAATCTGTGAGAATGCACATAATTTGAACGATTCAAATTCAATTACAATTGCATCATTTTATTAATTTTATTAAATTCATTAGCTAGTACGAGTCAATTAAATTGATTTATATTTTGCGAATAACACTGTAGATACGTATTTTGCTATTAAATAAATGATATTATAATAACATGTTTTAAGTTTGAATATTTTCGTAACATAAACGATTTTTTCTTGGATGGATTAACAATGTTCTGTGCAATAATAATGTAATTTTTTTTTAGTTAATAATATTTAATTAACTACGCACTTTTTATGCTAATTAAATATTTCAGGCGAACATACTAAATTCATAAAAAACAAAATACGATTTAAAAAACTTATTCTTTAATTTTAATTGTTGATTAAGATTGGTTCCGCTCGGTGAGTGTGTATTTTAATTCGGCCATGATCAGATTAAATAAAATGTGGAATAAATATGTACTTCATTGTTTTGTTTTTGTTTGATAAACATTATAAAAATTAAAATTTACCAAGCTACGATAGTTAATAAATAAATCAGTAAATATTTTCTACATAAGACAGTCACTTTTGCGTAAAGATAATAAACATTCAATTTATAATTCACATTAATAATAAATAAAGCATACATTCATATAAGTATATAATAATCACTCTAGATGTAATCATTATCATTATTTTATATAAGATAACGCAAAACAGTCGTTTCTATTATTATTTGTATACAAATAGACCGCTGCTAGATAATCATACAATAATCTAATAAATTATGCCACCGTTTTACTACGTTACCATATTGAATGATAGCAAGTAATTATAAAAAAATAGTTTGATAAATTCGTTTTCGTGCAATTCACTGTTGAATTCGGAATAAAAATTATATAGTTTGTAATTGAATTGTAATTCAACGTTCAAGAACCCTTATCTATACAACGTTGTGTAAAAAATGAAAGGTGTTGATGTATGCAATTAAATACTGCTTAAAAAGAATATTAAACTATTTAAAAACAATTAAAGAGTTAATGCTTCGGATTGGGAGCGGACATTCTCAATGAGTCATGCTAGTTCGACCGACAATCGGACCAGTCGGAGGTGAAGATAAATTAATTTGTAAACGCCTATCAATATATTATTTCCTTTAAATACTTGCTTCTGACACTGACATGATGATTATTTTAAACCTTTTACCGCTGCTGTGTTCCAAGTTGTAAATCTTCAGTTTGTATATACGATGGACGTTTTAATAACGAATAATATTGAAATCATTTTTATATATTACATAAGAGCTTAGCGAGAGAGGTTAGATAACCAATTGTCTCGCCATAGTCATATCCTTCTATCTATACTCTTTTAAAAAAAGGGAGGTTGAGTAACTAATTAACAAACCGTTCTTGTAGAAAAACTTCTGTTGAGATACCTCCATTAGGAGCGAACATGAATTAAAAAATATATACGATATATAACAGAAAAAAAATGCATTTCAATTAACTGAATTGTATTTAATAAGCAATACTGTGCTTCATAGCGAAAGTGTTGTTATTAAGTGAGGCTAATATTTGCAAACCAGACTCATTCCAAAGTTGTTGAAACATGAACCATGAATGTATGTAATTTAGTAAATAAATATAAATTTAATTTAAAATAGAAATCAGTCTCAAAAATGGCTTGATAACATACAAAATATAATTCCAAAGTAATGTAAAACTAAACATACGTTTAAAATGTATATTGTTTTACAAAATGAAATTCAAGTTTAATTTTTTAACCATTTTGGAATGAGCTGTGTTTACAAATAATATCTTGAAGTAATAATTCAGAGGCCACTTTTAAAAGTAAATGTTATAATATTCTCTATTGTTTTTTTACAAATAATAATAAAAATATTATTATTGTAAGTTGTAAAATTCTTCAAAAATATATTTCTTAAAAGTAACGAGTATAGAATTTAGTCGTGTGAAAAAATCTTAAAATAGATTGTATTCAAAATACATGTAACGTAAAAAGACTCGTAAGATAATGAAAGATTAGTTTTGTCAAAAATTGTGCGTCACATATTTATTTGTTGAATGTTATCTCTCGTAAATATGAAACAAACCTGCGTTGCTTTTCCCGCACGCATACACTCGTTTTTGACAGTCTAAATTACTGAATAGCACAGCTGGAATGGAAAATGTAAATAAATAAATCTTAAACACAATTCTATGGCATGGTAACAAATCAGATATTCTTCTCCTACCGGTTGGACAGCATGGTAGCTGGAAATCAGCTGATCAAAACCGGGATCGAGATGCTAAGACCTATACAGACTCATGAATTATTTCCCACGAGTTTCGCTTTATACTTTTGTCATATTAAAACATATGAATTTAACGCTGAAGTAACTTGTACTCGAGCTGTAAGGTAAACGTATTTACTTCATTATCTTTTACAATAGATAGCAGAAGTAACCACACGATAAAAAAATTAAAACAATGATTTGTTGATTGAATCGTTAACATATTTACATTCAATTATTAATAGTACTGTGTTTAGTAAAACAATAATTTAATTATGAATATGATATCCATAGTTTTGATGGTGGCGTGACACGATAATGGTTATTAGCCTTCTTTACATAATTCGCGTGGAACTTACAAAATATGTTGCTATTTTTTACCTTAAAAATTATATCTTAATACATTGCAATCAAAACTGGTTTTTTGAACACAAGAGTAACGATAAAATCGGTTTATTTATTTTTGTTAAATATCGATGCATTTTCAGTGTTTTTTTTTTAAAGAACATATTGTTAAAAGAGCGAAAACTTAACTGCAGATTTTTTTAAAGGTTATATATAAAATATTATGCAAATAGTAGGCATTCAGATAAAAAAAATAGCAATGTATTTTACTTCTATTTAAAAAAAAATAGTTGATAGATATTTCAGCTTGTACAAAAATATGTAGAACTTTTAAATTTACATTGTTTTTTAAATTTATTATAATAGAGTTCTGCCAAGTAAATGTCAATTTAACTAGTACATGTTATTTTATTAAAAAAAACTGAATGGTAGACGTTGTTAGCTTCAGCTGCATTTTTGACGAATTCAAATCCCAACGGGTGTGTTTTTGTTTAAAAGTATAAATCGATGTTTATAATGTCTAAAATCCCCACACCCTAACATCCAATCCTGAATGTTTGGTAGATTTACTATTCAATAGTCCTGTTTAACTAACATTCATATATCATTACATTCTTAATTTGTCCAAAAGAGGCGTTCAACGACTGAATAACAAGCAGTAAAACACTTCAGTTGAGATAATCTGAATTAGTTTTATTTGATTGATAACAATAAGATACATAAAATACAAATGTCGATAGAGAGCCGCAAAGTTATTTTGGAAAGCAATCGCTTCTGCATATGTATACGTATGTATATAATTCGGTATGATTGCTGTTGTCACGTCTTTTTTTAGAATTAAAAAACTGTCATATCCACTTTTTTTTTGCATTAAAAATATTTCTGGGTGGCTGGCAATATCGCAATTACTAAAAGAGTTGCTCGATAGCTGCAATGAATAATCGATATTGAATTTCTAAAAAATCAGCGTTTTTATTCAAACAATGCAACGATGTTCACGGATGCGACTGATAAAATATAAACAGGCAATAATTCGTTAATGGACAATGTTTGTAAATAGAGAATTATCGGACAGGTATCATGTGTCAATTTTAGTGATGTGTTCTTTTTTATTGAAACACCGATGCAGTTAATTTGAATGATTTTTTTTTAAATATGACAACACGCTATTTTCATTGTCATGTTGGCAACTTTGACCCCCGAAATACGTGTGGGTGGTAAATCAGCCTTGGTTTTCTGCCAACTGAATAATTTATGAATATTAATTCTTCAATCAAATTACATTTGTGTATTAAAATACTTCGCAATTTTATCAAGTAATGTATCAATCAGTCAATCAAATATAAGCCTAAATTCACAACTGGTGGAGGCCAAGCTTCTTTTTGAAATTTATTCAATTTCTCAATAGTAATAACACGTAAAAATAGTTGTTGTGAACTAGAAATCAATAATCGAAGATAAAACGTTGATGTTCGAAAGGTTATTACGATTTTGACTTACCACATAAACAACAATGGCGTGGAGACTACGATTTGGTTTTCACAGATAAAACCTTTATAAAGAAGCGTTCGCTTGAAAAGGTTTAAAGTTTCCTTGCCATCAAACATCTGTAACTTAATCTAATGGTCTTCAGGATTTTTTTTTATCTAAGTCGAAATGTATTACATTTGGATTTCGTAACAAATTAAAGCGGAGAAGAAATATTTTAATAAAAAACACAATATTTCTTTGTATTTAATTTACGGCTTTATTTAACAAGATCAGGACCGCTTTCGCTCATGGCGAGCACTGTCAACTGATAACAAATAAAATTTAACAATGCTATTTATACAAAAACAAATTATAGTGAAAATATGTAATTGCCAATTGATTATTACACCTTTTCATTTCAGTTTGTTTTTGTATAAATAGCACTGCTAAATTTTATTTCTTATCAGTTGTCAATGCTCGCCGTGAGCGAAACCGGTCCTGACCTTAATAAATAAAATTGTAAATTAAGTACAGACGAGTATTGTGCTTTTTCTTAATATAGTTAACCTTTCTTCCAAGTATTGAAAGTGAACGCCCAAAAAGTGAAAAAATATCTATTGAAAAAATCACGAAGTAAGCTTCACTATATCTTCTGCTACGAAATATTTGAATCGGATTGCTAAATTTCGAATAAAAAAATAGCATTCAATAGTACATCCATGGCTAGACAATTAGCTATGAAAAATACGACATTTAACGTAACTGTTATCAAATGAGAATATTCACGATGGCCGAAACTAGTCCAGATAATTTGGAACAATTGTTGAATAAATACAAATAAATATGTTTTGTCCACTGGGAATTGTAGGTTATTTTGGTAAACTTTGAGTGCAATAATTCAAATCTTCGACTGCATATTTTCATACATTGTAATTTAAATCGAGTTATGAGTTTGTATCTAAAAGAATAAATGTAATGAGTAAAGAAATACACAATATATACGACTTATGATCGTGTACGGATGTTTAAATTATTGAATAATTTCTATAATAAAAAGCCTTATCTTGATTTTGGCACATACGTCCATAATTTTTTGCACACACACAGTTGTATTCATTTATTATATAAATACACATACAATATTATTATTTTTGTATGGAGTAACAAACTGGCAGAGTTGAATATTGGTATATCTTTGATAGTAAGTATGGAATGATAATTTGCCATTCTAAGAACGTAATGGGCCTGTCATTCGAAATAATAATTATTACAGTAACTCGAATATCCTAGACATTTTTGAATTAGAATTCATACGGCGACACATGATTAGAGCCGCAAATTTGTATCCTCTGCATATAGAGATGATGATTTGAATATTACTTTTAATTCACTTCGATCAGTATTAATAAGCAATCGAATTGAATCGTGTCTCGAATCATGTACGCCATGTCTACTCTCAATTTGAAAAAAAAACACTTTTACTGGAGTGTAATATTTAGATTTATGAAGTCAGTTAGTTACCAACCTACCGACTACAAATCTACAAAACACTCCGAATATAATTTTAAAATTTAAAAGTTAAATTTAACCGAACTTATTTTTAATTTCAGATATTTGTCAGTTAATTTGTTATGTCGGAACATATGCATATTATATATTTAAGTTGTGGGCTCGGAATCGTAGATCTAATGCCGTAAGCGTTTGTTAGTCACTCTTTTAGACTACGGACCAAGCTGTGAAGATTTAAAAAAAAATATCCTGATGTCAATTTTTAGAACTGCAAATTGCTGTCTCCGAAATATACACACACTTAATAGGAAGTTCCAACTCGACATTGGGGCGTTATTGGTCATAGATTTTCGTGTTGAGATTTCGTCAAAAAATATTTTATCAAAAAAAATCAACGCCGTTGTTTTCGATGCGGTTTTAATAGGCTTGAATCCTACTTTCATAAATTGATTTATCGATATATTTTTAGATTCTTGTTCGGAGGGTGGCAAAACGTCACTAAACAACAGTCATGTTCCTAACCCCATCTTTCTTTCTTTACTGCTTTCGAAAAGTACAAGTTGAGTGATTGAATAAAACAGAATTCTCGTAAAAAAACTACTGTTGACATAAGCTCTATCAGCAGTCTATATGATCGACATTGGGAGCAGACAACATAAAATACAAAATTAAAATAATTGTGTGAAATGAATCTAACAATGATGTGAGATATCCGCCATATTGTAAGATATTCCGCAGTAAATAGTATGTTTTCTCCTTGACCAAATTAAGTCCGCAATACTCTGGACAAATGTCATGGAATTGGTATTTTTGGTTATTCCAAAAGTGATTTACATAAATGCATATTCATCCAAACACAATGACAAGCTTTGTTTTGTTTGTCTCTCTGCTCCTTCAACTTTATTACTGATTCCCAATAAAGCAGACTGCAAGTTCAACCAAGACTCGAGACATATACGATTCACACTTATTTTTTCACTTTTGGTATCTTAAACTTTTTTTCATTGAGTGTACCATTCATCTACTTGCCCATCGATATGTTTTAATTGTCATGGAAACGTAAAAAGTCCGCATATTGCTTTGCTATTCTTCTTTCACGTGAAGTATATATACCGAAAATGATTAACACGACCTCTCTCACCAAGCTGTCCTGTTTAGTGCAAATAAAGTATCTGATAACATTCTTTATCTAATGAATTTCAATTAAAATTAATATTTTACCTTGCTATCTCTGTTCTATATTTCAAAATGAGTTTAATAGTGCTGCAGTCAATGTCGTTGGCATCCGTGACAAATCTCACGGGCTTCAAATCCCAGTACGAACAGCATTTTTGTCAATCGATTTATTGAGTTCCTTTCGATGACATCGATGTTTGTGATGCTTAAAACTCTTTTAAATTGAAATAAATTTAAAAGTCTAAAATAACGGGGTGTAATGAAAACGAACCACTAGTCCCGTCCTTAATATCTTCTTTGCATAATTACTCTTTTCGGAAAAGTGAGAGGTTGTAAAACTGAGTACAAAGCAGTTATCATAGAAAAACATATGATTGGATACCTCCATTAGGAGGCCATTGGAAGCGTACATGGATTTAAAAAAAGTTTCTTATTAACTCAGGAACGAATAGTATCGTTGTTACCGCCATATCCGTCTATCAACTTAGATCTATGCATATACTGTGACACAGTGGCGGCCAGTCAATGTGGTATTGGATCAATGCACCCCTTGTATATGCAGGGGCGGTTAAATTTCATGAAATAATATTCAAACATAACATTTATACCATTCACTCATTTTAAATTTTTCATGTATTTATTGTCTATATATTTATTTTATTACAGACAATTTTTGATATTTATTCTGTCTCAGGAGCAGTTAACCAAGAGTTAATAAGACATCTGTTGAAATGTACTGTGTAAATTTACGTTTAAAGCATAGTTCTGACGATGGCGAAAGCCGAAATAGCTATCAACCTTTAACTTTTAAAAAAACTGTAGAACTGAAATACTTTGATATTTTACCCTATTAAAATGGAGTTCTACCAAGTAAATGCCAAATCAATAAATAAATGTATTAAAACCATTTATGATGCAGCTAAACTATGGGTAGTATTTTTCCATTACGAAACTAGTTAAATTTATATATAACACTAAAGTATAACTCGATCACACGGGAGTGTCCCGCCAGCAAAATATGTTTTGGCCGATTGATAACACTTGTCTAAAGTGTAAATAGCTGTGCTTTATAATATGGATCAAAGAAACATGGACCAAGTTTACTGAAGATCATAATATTGAATTTTATGAATAATATATAGTAATTTGATTAGTACATAAATTAGGTTAGTTTGAAATCACAAAGAGGTAGTGGGAAGGTGTCTATGCACTTTAAATGTAGGCCACATAGCCATGTTTAAGCCTACGTACGGAGAGTTGTCAAGATATCATATTTAAGCTACTAACCTTAAAATATACTTGGATTGTTTGTGTGCATTATTAATGATACATCCAAATTTAATTGAAACATACTACATTATTATTCGTTCAAACTCTCGAAAGCACACACTTAGGCGTTGATTTTTTGATAGATTTATGGACCCCTCTCTCTATCAGATACATAAAACGAAGAGCCATGAAAGAAGCATCAAATTCTTATTTAAAAAAGTAATTAATAAAACAACCCTTTTAGATGCTCTATCAGATTGATTGATTAAATTGGGATTTACTTGGTAAAACCCTATTACAATAAGATCAAATATAACAATGTTATTAAGTTCTTAAAAAATATTATTGATTTGGTAGCTATATCGGATTTACGCCCTTTCGAGAGCTAGTAGATTTCTATTATGACTAGAACTAGATTTGTCAGCTCTATTAGATATCCATTATGCTCTACATTTGGGATCGGATATGGTTAAATTAATGTTTCTCTTAGATCACGGGTTCCCAACCTGTGGGTCGCGAAGGGTTTTCAGAGGGGTCGCCAACTTTTTTCGATTTTGGATTTGAACAACAAAATAACGAAAAAGTATAGCAAATCGAGGATTTCAAATTTTCTAAAAAGGGGTCGCCACCCGAAAAAGGTTGGGAACCTATGTCTTAGATGATTATGGTTTAGTTGATATTTTTTTCTGATTGACACCGGTCTTGTTTGGTTATAATTTTGGAATATAGAATATATCGTAATAATTATGAATTTCGACCTAAGATTAAAGGTAATTAATAATAATATGAAATATAAAAGAGCTTTTATAATTTTAATTTTCTTGCTATAAAAAGTATTATTTACTATTTAAATTCGAATGCAACTAAGTAGCCTATTAAACGAGTAAAATGTATTTTTTTAAGTCGTGGTTTAAAAAATTGTATTTGCCACATTTTAAAATCCCGGCTGGAAATTCAAAGACATTTTTCAATAGTCGATTCGGTTGCTTAAATTATTTAATAAACGGTAAATTCGTTGGACGTGTCAGTTGACAATTTTCGAAAATGGAACCATAGACAGTGGCCAAATGTCAAAAGAGAATACTATGCTATTCTGGTTTCAAAAAACCAAACGTATACATATGTACATTCACGCGTATATCCGTTCGATAAGCGAAGGCCAGTTTATCTTGCGATCGAGGGATTGTCACCAGCTTTTTCAGGTGGGAGGGAAAATAAAATTTAGGCAGTCGGCATGTAAACAAATCGAATCGCGTGCGGACGACTGATTTATAAGCGGCCAGGAAAGCACGCGTGGATGTGTGCGAGCCTCGTCTCTGAGTGTGCACTATTGTAGACTGCGGCCGGCCTGAGATCTCTGATCAGTGTGCGCGCAACTTCAGACGTGACTCGACGTGCATTGGGAGTTTTCTTCGGGGAAAAATCTTTAGCCCGCCTGAAAAATTCAACGCTCGCGTATGTAAAGCGGCGATTAGAAGTTTTTGTTTTTAATTAACTGGTCTATTTTGATTTGGATCATTTTTGTGATCTATGGCTCGATGTTCGAAATTTGAAATATCGTATGTTTTGTGTAGGATGATTATACTTGAATCTTTGTACGGGAAATTAAACGCTTGACTTTAATGTAGGGAAAGTTGCGCTAATTATGATAAATGAATATATTTAACAAGAGAAAATTAATATCTATAAAATAAAACAAACGTATGACGATATTGTATTTTTATTTTAAATTTACTTATAAAATTTTATAATAAAATATATTTTTTTTGCTCCCAGATGTATATTTTTGGTTAACATATTTTTAACAATAGAAACTATTTAGAACTAGTAAATTTATATTTGCAACAACACTCTTGATATGGAAAAGTTTTACGAATACTATACACAAATAAAAGTTAGCCGATTTTTTTTTGCTTTTTTTGTTTAAAGTGCTTGGATAAACTAAAATTTTACAACGTTTTATGATTGAAATTTCGCAAAATTATAGTTTAATAATTTTTATCTACCCATCACTAATTTTGTTGTTTTTTGATTTTCGTATTATTTTAGGATTTATGTCATTGCCCAAAAATGGAATTAAAAATTTGATCGAACAATTAACGTTAAAAAAAAGAAAAATATTTCAACGACTTTAAATAAATTTATGAATGAACATTACGAACATTCGAATAAAAGTGCATCGACCGTATAACAATCGGATATCTTCGGTAAAACCCAGAATTCTGATTTCAAATTATCATTTCAAAAAATCGGTAATAAATTGGCGGCAAAAATCAGAGACGTCAAAAAGTGCGTACGGATTGTATGGACGTCGAAAATCAGAAAGGGCGATTGCCCTAACCAATCAGAGATTGGAACAGTGTTGTTAATAAAAAAACAGTGGTTATATTTTTAACCGGTGGTGTGATCAAGTGCTGTTGTTCTGTGACCATGGTTAAGATGGGAAAGTCTTTCTGTCGGGGGATGCTGATGGTCATTTGGTTGGCCTGCGCGTTCTCTCCGGCCATTGCAAGGCGACACGCTCCGTTGCATCAGGACGACGATGGAGCTAGGAAGATTGTCAGAGCTGCAGGTAAGATATTCATTAAAAAATATGAGTAAAAACGCAACGCCAAAAGATTATGCATTAATTACCAGCTAATAGGAAAACTATTGACAAAATTGATTATGTATATATGATAATTGATTTTGAAACATTTATTAGCATTTCATAATGATGTCTGAAAATTGCGTACGAAAAATTGTAAGTACAGTGTTCATTTTAGATTGAAATATAATGCGACTTTAATTAAAAACAGTGAAACTAAAAATATACTGCGTAAATAGCCGTTTGTTTATTCAACGAGAATTTTAAAATATATATAAAAAATGATTTACGTATATTTTTCAAAATTCTCTCATTTTTTTTTTGTAATTTCGTCGTAATGATTTTAAATTTTAAAATTCGCATAAGATATTTTTAATATGCATTTTTTACAATTTATTTAAAAAAAATCATTTATCTAAAAAAATCTAGGAAATTCCTTCGTTTTTCTTATAAACATAGATTCAGATGGATTTTTGTTTTAAATATTTTATACTTGGTTAACATTGAAAGATTTTTAAAAAAATCACAAGGCAATATTTTTACTAAAAAAATAAGAGAAAATTACTTATACATTTAGTATATCAGACCAACAAAATCTCGAGATCAAACCGTTGGTGTAAGTAGATTTTTACTATTTATATTTTCAATAAAATAATTGTTAAAAAGACTAATTGTGCTCAGTGTTGTATTATTAACATGCCAAAAAACCAGTGACCGGATAGAAGGTAGTAAATATTAAGAAAAAAATTGCGAAAATGTGTGTGATTTAAATACTTAATATTATCAAATTCAACATTTTGTCCATATTATTGTGTATTCACACCATTTTGTCCGACCTTTTTTGCGAGTGGCTATTATTACGGAAATTATCTTAAGAAGATTTAAAATGACATATTAATTTACTTACATACCGTAAGTCAACACTTCTCGTCATTTTGTGCTGTTGTCTCAACTCTATTTTATCCGTATCAATGTTTTTTTTTAAACCTTTCTCGCCTTTTCGCTCTCGGAATATGCATACATTGTGACATTATAATATACATGTAATAACAGTTATTAAATAATAGCTAAGAACAATACATTGCAAGTAAATTTTTCCATTGAACTGTTCTTAGAATCTGTACTGTTCTCGATTTATACAGCGAATCTTGAAAAGCAGAGGAAAATCCGAGTGTAATTAATAACGGCGAGACTTGAAGGCCATTTTTTTTCTTACTCACTACATTTTATTAGTCGTTAGCTTTATTCAAGTGACTTGATCTATGTTTTTATGTTATATTAATGGGCAGATTTTTTTTTATACATCTTGTTCACTTTGACTCGATTGAGTCTCTGGTATCAATAGTGGTATGGTATATGTAACTACGTTTGAGATTGTATTGATTCAAGCAATACAGAAAATTTATATTATTGATGTCTGTAAAAGTGAACTATCTGAAAAATCGGTGTGTACCTGTGACCGCCATTTCCATTAATAATAGTGAATAGCAGGGTTTCTCAAACTGCGTTTCGGGAGGTAAAGTCAAAGTCGCAGCGATGAAGTTGACGGAAACATAAACTATACACATTTGGTTCTATGGAAATTTTTCAAAGCACCTACCACTAGAAAGAATTAAAACTGTATCAATGGTTTTATCAATACACTGTAAATAAAATGAGGTAATGAGTGCAGTGATGTCGCTAAAACGGCACTGTTTTTACATTCAGTATACGTAAGTTAGTTCGTTGCTTGAATCACGCCGAAATTTTATGCATAATATTTTCTGGAATAAACGTATATAGAATATTTCTGTAACTTTCAAAAATATGAATGATTTATTTATACTGTAGTTATTGTGCCAGTCTTTTTTTTATTTAATCATACAAGACGGTTGCTATTAAAATATTTATGTGAAATTAAAAACAGTGACAAATAACCAACCCACAGGAAAATACTTCTTTTAATAGAATTTTATTTGACCTTGAACTGTTTGTGTTGCGTAAAAAATATTCAAGAAGTTTCGTCTTGTTGTACACCATGTAAGAAGCCTAATATAATAATTGGGAAGCACTGGTAAACAGTATAATTCTTACGCAACGTTCTTATAGAAAATCAAATATTTTTTTCATCCAAAAAATAGTCTACTATTGTGCTTGTTGACTTTATTTTAGTTCCATACCTTCTAAGCCCGTAAAAATTCTTGAATACAATTCTCAAGCTAAATTTCTTGGAAATCAATACACTAGGAGGCTTATCGATTGTAACATAGTTTAGAGAGAAAAAAATGTCAGATTTGATTTTAGATAAGATAACAAAATATCTAACAGCCATTATTTTATATTATTGCGAATTCAATTATATTTTAGTGTGCCGTTGTCACTGTCACTGCTGTCGGCCGGTGGCGTTACTGCTACATTATACAAACTATAATAAATGTAAAAATACTAAATACGTTAAAATAATTATCGATTTTTGACTACGTGATGAATAGTAACTCTATATGGGCTCATTAGACGTGTAGTGAGCCAAGTGGTATTTTAGAAAAAAAACGTTGACGCGTTGTTATATTCTACACGTCTTAAAGTATCGTAAAAGTGAAGAAACCTCAGATATAATACACGTTGCAAGTGTCATCTCCGTAAAATAAAAGACATGCAATCCACCAAAATTTTTATTTATTTATTTTTATCCATGTCCGCTCCCAATGTGGAGCATATGGCCTCCTAATGGAGGTATCTTAACAGATTTTTTTCTACGAGAACTGTTTGTTACTCAGTCGCTCAACCTCACTTCTTTCAAAGTGAGTAGGGAAAGAAGGATAAGGCTAGAACAGGACTAGTGGTTGGCTAATCGTTATTCTACGCCCAGTTATTAAAGGATCAGAAGGATTGGAGGAGAGGAAATGATGTGAATTGACATCACAAACACCCAGTCTTCGATCACAACTTTGAATTGAATAATTCTCAAATTCACTGTGATCTGACCGGGAATCGAACCCAGACCTGCGTGATCGGAAGAGCAAGCTCTTACCAACTGGGCCACAGCGGGCCACAAAAATACCAAATAAAAACGTGATTGTACGTGCATTGTGTTGAAGTTCAAGAATTTTTTTTACCATTTTTCCAGCTGGCTCACTTCTCCTCTCGAGGGTTCATATTATTATTTCAATTCAATCGGCTCTAAAATGCATTTTACCTCTTAAATTATGTTAAATTGATTTTTTTTCATACTACTGAAACAAGTAATTGTCGGTTTTCAAAAATCGTTTTTTAATTAATTTTTTACATAATTTAAGATTTCGACTGAAGGTGCTTGGTGGAATTTCAATATTAAATTTTAATCGTTCAAATTAGGTACATTCTCATAAATTTTGTCACTAACGACCCGGGTTTCACCTTTCGGCATCTTCAGTTGAAGTTCATTCGTGCACTTGAACGCCTGAAGATGCCGAAAGGCGAAACCCGGGTCGTTAGTGACAAAATCTGTGAAAATCTACATAATTTGAACGATTCAAATTTAAATTTTTGACATTCGACAACCGGTTTTTATCAATTTGGTAACCCTGTTTATTATGTATGTATTTGAGTTTATATTTTTTATTTTTTTACTTGAAACTGCCTTCGGACCAAATACAACGAGATGATATATTTAGTTCATTAGTGTGTATGGATCAATGAACAAATTTTACAGGAGACAAAACAAACGTTTTTTGGTGATTATGAGATAACGGCAAATTATGAAGTACAATTATTAAGTACACGGAAACTAATAAAATGGGTTTTATTTTTAAGTCTTTTTCATGATCGCAATTTTCATAGACTGTTCTTTTTTCAAACTTTGAACCTAAATTTGAATACTAATTCGGCATTTACAGCTAACATCCTTTTGATAGAACGTGTATCAAGTTTTATAGATTGTGATTATCGAAAAAACTGTAGGTTACGTCCTTTTTCTTTTCCACAGTCGATAATATGACTGTCTTAATTATTGGCTATTTAGTATACAAATGATTCATATTGCGTTATTTAACAATTGATAACAGATGTATGAATTAAGAAACGATTATTTATGAAATTGTCAGTATGGGGATTTGTACCAGCTTACACAGTATCCGAATGAATCCTAATCGCATGGCTACAGGATCAGTAAGGAAGAAATTAATTTCACTTTCATTTCACCTGCCTGAGTTTAATACGTGTTTTTATTTTTAACAACGCCAATTTATTATCGTAAAGAAGATTTTCACATTTCTTTCGGACATTTTAAATGGCCTGCGATTTTTTTGGCGGCAACATTATCAGATCTTGTCGAGAATATCATCCGAGTGGTTGGTATCGCGTGAACGGTTCAATTCACCGATAAATTCCCTGATAAGCAACGCGAACTTTACCGGGCATGGTTAGGTCCGGTTACACGAACGCCTCGGCCGATACTCCCGGTTGTAGAAGCGGCACGGTTAACCTGGAAGAGAATCGGAGTGCACGATAGATCTAGAGATAATATGTTTTTTTAGTGAGTGTTTTTTAGTCGACAAGTTTACAAATCTTTATCGCCTCAGTATCGACACTATCAGCGAGTGATATCGCCGATAAACATAGCTTATGTGTCAGTCAACCTGGGACAGTCTTGTTAACATATTGTTGAAAATGCATCGCTGGCTCCGAGGCAGTATTAATATCAACATTCTGAAAAATACAAATAACAAACATTGATAGGGTTAAGGTGCAGAGGCATCGGTACGATAATAGAGAATTTTCGAGAAATTATAAACTTCACAGGGCTGTAGTGTCGTTATAAAAAAACGACTCCGAATCCAGTTAAAAAAATAGTCATTATTTCACCAATTAATACGATGAATTAGCATCACGTTAAAATATATCTGTCTTACTAATACTGTATGCAATTACGGATAACAACTTCTTAGGCTAGGTCAGGGGTGGGGAACCTTTTCATTTCTAAAGACCACATTCATTTATCTGATTCAACATAAGGCCGCAGTAAAAAAAACGTCCCTTTTTTCGATTGTCGAACATGTAATGGGGTGATAACGCTTGCTTATATTTTTTTGATCAAAGTGAATATTTTGACCAAGTCAAAAGGCCGCATCAGAGTAGCCAAGAGTTCGCAGATTCCTCTCTACTGGTGCAAAAGGATAGGTACGGTAATAGAGAATTTTAGAGAAATTGTAAATTTTGCAGGGCTGTAGAGTTGGTAAAAAAACGACTCTGAATCCAGTTAAAAAAAAGTCACTAGTTCCACTAGGAAACCATATCGACTTTGGAAAGGAAAAAGGACGTAACCCATATTTTTTTTAAAACAGCTTTTATTCGATAATCAAAATCTGTACCACTTAATACACATTCTATCAAAAGGATGTAAGCTGTAAACGTCAAATTAATATCTAAATTAAGATTTGAAGATTAAAAAAGATGGGCATGTGGAAATTGCGAACAAGAAAAAATTTTGAAAAAAAAAAATCATTTATATCAGATAAAGTCAATTCAAAAGCAGTTTATCAGTTTCCATGCATTAAAAGTTTGTGGATATAGCATAATTTGCCTTTGGCCCAAAATCATCAAAAAACGTTTTTTGTGTCCTGTAACATTTGTTGTGTGGGTTACGTCCTTTTTCCTTTCCAGAGTCGATATGATCTCGAGTATTAACAGCAATAATCGACAATACGTTAGTATTAAGGCTTGTCGGTTTTCAAAAACCGGTTTTTTGGTTAAATTTGTGACTTTGAAAACCGGTTTTTCAACTTCGTAACCGATTGTGTCGAATTTTCCATAAACGAGTATAAACAAAAAGACAGAAAATTTGGATCTTTTTTTAAAAGACCATATGCTCCACAACGTTAATTACCCAGCGAAAGGGTATTTTCGATATCAGGAAATTTAGTTACAAGCGATCAGTGGACGCTTTGTGTTTTCTTAAATCATATTTTCTTAAGAGTAACACCAAATAATTTCTTGTGCATTTTTATGTATATAAATAAATAAAAAAAAATGAACTTTTTTTCGCTATTTTAATTGAATTATCCATTTTTTGTAGAACTTCGAAAACCGAATAAAACCGGTTTTCGAAAAATATTGACATACGACAATCGGTTTTTTATATAAGCCCTAGTTAGTACCTCACCATTACAAGAAAATCGGTTACACCCGTATTGCAATCCTTAATCGAGTCATTTCGAAGGCAAGTGCATGCAATGAGTTGTAGGGTTGATAATATACCTTCAGATTAAATAGCGACATTAATACAATGTATGGGATGTCAACAGGAAGTCGGATTTATGTATGTCATATCTTTCGATATATTAAGCCAGTTTTTTTAATTGATTCCGGTGATAACACATAGTTTAAACATTGATTCATTAATTTTCTGTGAGACATACTTTAAATGATCAGAATGTTGCCTCACCTTGATAAATAATCAATCGCAGGTAATTCGACGAATTTACAAAAGTGACACGACGGTTTTGTGAATTAGTGTAATAATCGTGGGATTTTAGAAGAGTCTCGCATCCATTTTGTCCGCGGCTTATTCTCATAATTATGCAATTTCAAATCGGTAGTCGGCCGTTGCTCAATGACTTCGTCTCCCACATCTTTTTATACATGTAAACAATCCCAAATGAGATGATTTAAATAAATGTTTGGAATTAACAGCCGTATTTACGCTTGTACTACCAAATATAATACAAAATATTCTCGTTTAACGTTTTGTAATTGAGGTTTATTATTTAAGATTTCCATAAGACATCAAGGTTGTACAAAATGAATTACATTTTAAAATATTCATCAACTATAGTTCTATGTTATTTTTAGTAGTCAATATCTGAGGGCTCAGGAGACCAGGGCTGTGGAGTCAGAGTCGGAAAAATCTTATGAGTCGGACCCATTTCTGTAAAAAAATATATTTAATGATATGTATTCAAACCAAAATAGTTCATAATATTGTCACTGCATCCTAGGCTGATTAAGGATGATCTGATGGTATATATAAATATTTTATCTCAACAGAAATGTTTCTACGAGAACTGCTTGTTACTCAGTTGCTCAACCTCTCTTTTTCCAAAGAGAGTAGGAATATAAGGAAAGGGCTAGGACAGGACTAGTGGTTAGCTAATCGCTCTCGCTACGCCCCGTTTATAAGATAGGATGGGTGGGAGGGGGGAATTCAAGACATCACTTACACCCATGCCTTTGAACAGAAATTCATAAATCGATTGAAAAATCAATTTATAAAACTGCCCGTACTGGGATTCGAACCCGTGCCCTCCGTAGCGGTAGCCAACGATAATGACCACTCGACCACACAGGCGGCTATATATATATAAGTTAAAATTAAATGATTGAGGCAATTCTTTAGCGTCTTAGTCGTTATTTATTTCAAAGCTGGAGTCATAATTTTTTATATGACCCCACAGCTCTGCTAGAGTTAAAGACGACAGCGAAAATGTATTATCCAATCTTGTAGAGCTGGCAATTCAATAATATGATTTGTATTATTATTAGGTTGAAATTTATTAACAGTGAGAAACGAAATATTATGTTTATGATTGTTACGGAATTGTTACGGAAAACCCTACCGGATTCGACTCAAAGTTCAATAAATTAAGACCTATGTTTTTTTTAATAAATAAATGCATGTGACAGAATCCATTTTCTAGCGTAGCCCTAATTTTTCATCTCAACACTTACATCTTTACTACAATATGTATCGAAAAAAATCTCATGTATTTCATAAATTATAAATATAGTAAAAACTGTTCGATAAACTATTTTTTTTAAAGCAGTGGTTTCACCTTTCTCGGCGATATTCCGTAAATGGTCATTACCGAACGACTTACTTGGCACTCTGCCGAATTTGGTCTCAAGAGAAATCCGTTATTTATAAAAACACTATAAAATGTAAAATTGTATACAAACGGTTAATTAGCGAGAAAAAAAAGAATCATTAATTGATTAATCGCTCGTTAATATATCGGAGCCCCGATTAATTATACACAATGATTGGAAACAGAGTTTTTTTTATTAAATTAAAAGTTAATGTATTGTACAATATTTGTAGACCCGAGGTTTTGAAGGCTAAAGGATTGGAGATAAACGTCTGAGTATTTAGCATCACAAATTTGTAAATCAAGTCACTAAGTGGAAAATGTTGGGGTGTAGTCCTTTTTTTAAATTTGAAGATAAAAAGGAAAAACTATAAAATCTGCGGTGCTATTCCAGCGCGCATATACGTATTTTGGACGTTTTGAAAAACCTATTAGGTAATTTTGTTGGCGTTGACTGTATACTGAAAACGTAAAAGTGTTGAGTATTTTAGACCTTTCACAATAAGTGCTGTCTGTGTGTGTGGACGTCAAATATCAACGGGCCATAGCTTTTCAACTTGAAATTTTCTTTTCATAAAATAATGGTTTTGAGGTGAATCAACTCAAAATTCTGTTGTAACGCTTAAGATAAAAGCTTATGCGATGATCAGCGTCGAACAATACGTCCACAAAATCATCGTGTAATTACTCTCCTAAAAATTGTATATTTGAAAAAAGGTAATTTACTGATTGACTTGGAAACTAGTACTCGACAGTGTTCACTTCAATCTCTTTGAGAGTTTCCCAATTCCCATCAATTTAGCACTGATCTTAATAGCTACTTAATTTCGATAAAAATAAGAAATGACTAGGTAACAAAAAATCAACATTTACACCAGACATTCTGCTCTAACTTTATTAAGAAATACGATAATCGGTCAAGCTCTCTCTCTAACTTTTGGCATTGATAAAATTCAAGCCTACAATAATATTGGAATATCACATGGAATCATACAATAAGGTGTAGTGAAAAATTAATCCATTTTTAATACAGTTAAAAATATATCCTCTATTGTATGCCATGTAAAAGTTACAGAACGGATATACGGTTCATATTGCAATATAATATAATTTACAACTTTTTATACAATGTGTATAAATACTTTATTTGTATATAGTTTAAATGTCAAATTCAACAATGACTGATAAAAATTCAATTTCAAATCATGACTCTGTTTCTTGCCAAAATGTAAATCGTTTTTATGGCACCAATAAATTGTAGAAATAAAAATTATGACCATTGTTCGTAATTACAAATGTCAATGTTTATAAAAAAAACCTGATTACCTAGATGTCTTTATTAGAAACAACTTGTCAATTAATTTTAAAACAAAACCTTTTTTTATACAGAAAAAATTCTAAAATGTTGTCTTATTTTATGATACGATACCTCTGTTGAAATAGTTGATTTTCTGTATGATTGTGAATATTGTAGTTGAAAATATTTTTTGAATTATAGCGTTCAATAAAACTTATTGTTCAACTTTGTACAATAACAGGCGAATGCGAAAGAATCAGATCGATACAAACGAAAATTCATAAGCAAATCATTTAATGCATCTTGGTAGATGAATTTATGTCCCATGTGTAGTCCCATGTGTAGTCCCATGTTTAGCATATGGCCTGCCGGAAGTATCTCGAACAGAACTGTTTGTTACTCACTCACCTCTCTTTTTCTGAAGATGGTAGTATGCACAGAAGCATAAGGCTGGGACAGGATTAGTGGATAACTAATCGCTCTCGCTACGCCCAGTTATTGACGGAACGGAAAGGTTGGAAGGAATTTTTAGACATCACAAACACTCATGCCTTCGAACAGAAATCGATACATCGATCGTAAAAATGCTGTTGGTACTAGGACTCGAACCTGTGAGATCCGGCATGGAAGCCAACCACGCTAACCGTTGCTCAATAGGATTTTTTTATTGATATTTTAACAACTATCGATAAGGTATTGACGAAAAATATAAACATATTTCTATTGCTAGTGGTAAACTTGCTTTAATTCTCAATGAATTGAGTATTGGGTATACTTTCCGTATTTAAACAGAAGATATGTACCTCAGTAATCAATTCTTTAAATTTGTTCTTTTTAATCTGGTCACTTGATATATGAGCCCCCGAGAGGTGACGTGAGCCAACTAGTAAAATGGTAAAAGTTATTCTTGGACTTAGTATTATTTTACGGAGATACCACTATTGCAATGTTCTAACTGAGGTTTCTTCACTTTTACGATACTGTAAGACGTGTAGAATATTACAACGCATCTAACATTTTTTTAAATACCACTTGGCTCCAGTGGCGGATTAAGCACATGAGATGCCCCAGGCGCAATACAATTTGAAGGCCCTGCTTTTCGGATAAAATAAAAAACGTCAGAAATATTCAAGTAAAATAGTAAAAATGTATAAAAATCTAAACAAAAAGTGTATGGGTTATAATATATAAACTATTTTTGAGGCTCCTAAAATTCCAAGGCCCCAAGCGCGCGCCTCATTTGCTTATAGGATAATCCGCCACTGCTTGGCTCACTTCACCTCTAATATGTAAATTTCCCTGTCACAATTCAAGAATTGAAAACCGGAGTTGAACGACCGTTATTTACGACCATCTTTCAATATCCGGCAGATTATTGTCACAATAAAATACTTGTATGTAAAATTGTTTTATTTTCACAAAAGTGGTGTAAAAAAATAATTTCTTTTACAAATAAATTTCTTCGAAAAATGTGGTAATCAATGACGATCTAATTTAATGCATCCCGTGGTCCTACCGTATAGGCAAAAAAATCGGTAAGAATCAGCTCTAGACGATTTTTTGTTAAAATATTTCGACAAGAGTCATTCACATTATTAACATAATCAGGCATAATTAAATGGATTTTTATTGCCTTTAAAATACATAGAGCAGCGATGGTGAATCGGCGATGCACGGGCTATGCAGCGAGTGACCTACGAGGAGACTAACGCCTACCCTCGGTGTTTAAAAAATAAAGATTTCCTTAAAACATATCGATACTGCACCCTTCAAGTTATAAGTTTTTAGTTATTTATATGATATAAAAAAATATTGTTTTCAGTATAATTATGTTTTAAATTGTCCTGACTTATGCAATTTTAATGTATCAAACATAAAATAGTAAGTATTTTAGAGCATTCTTTAATTTATAAGAAAGGGCTAATAAAGATATTGAAAAATTAATATTGATACGTGAAATCTACTTAAATTATTCTAGCAACTGGAATGATCTGATGGTGTACATCAAAGGTGAGGAACCATTTCCCTTCACTGGCTTACACTGTACAGATACGTTGGATAAGCGGAAATATTTGGAACAATCAATTCGGAGTCGGTTTTTTAATTATTTAAGCCGAAGTCCGAGTCCTTTTTTTTACCCGATTTCACAACCCTGTTTGTAAGTCGTGTCCACTCCTCTGAAGGAAATTTATTCTTAATACCAGGGCTGAGGAGGCGGAGTCGGAGTCGTGAAAAATGAGTGACTCGATTTTTTTTGAAAAATATATTTAATGATGTGTATTTAAACAAAATAGTCAAAAGTGTTAACATTTCATGCTTGGCTGACTAAAGATGATCTGATGGTATACATATATATAAGTTAAAATGAAATTATTAAAAAAAAACCTCGGAGTCGTCTTTTTTTCACGTGACTCCACAGCCCTGTTTAATACAGTAAACTTAAATGTGATTTTGTGAGAACTTAACGTTCTTCAGTAACTAAACCTCCATTTTAAATGCACATGTTATTATATGGATGAGTTGAAGAGAATACTATCGAATATCATTTTACGGACTAACTACGCCCCGGTATTTTGATTTGGGAAGGTCTGATGATAACACAGGTGTTTGAGTTTTGGCTACAAATTCATAAATCAGGACTGAAAGGACTTACGCCATAAAGTTATCAGAAGCGGTGATAAAGCAATAGATATCGTATTTACAGTTGCAAACTCTTTTGTACTAACTCCACTTTTATATTATACAATCTCAACCGGTTTCGCTCATGAAGAGTATTGTCAACTGACAAGAAAATATAATGCGATGCTATTTAAACAGATTGAATTAAAATGGTTGAAAGTTTTTTTGATATTATACCTCTCCACCAAGTATTGGCAGTAAAGATTTTGAAAGTTGCACAATTTTTTGAAAAAAAATATCGTAACACTTTCTGTAAGAAAAGGTTCACAATTGCTGACTTAGGCGCCACAAATTCCGGCTGTGATAAGTCTGTCGATGAATGAGACACAAGTTTTGATTGTAATTCAATAATTACGTCATTTTTAGTCACTAAATTTAGTATTTAAAACCACAGATTCGATCATTGGACTATGAGCGCATTTTTAAAGCCAAACAGCTTAAGTCACATGACGCCCGATGTGACTTGAGCTTTTTTGAACCTGATGCTTGGAGAGTATATTATCGTTTAACGGAAACAATTTTAAATTTATGATTCATTTTTATGACAGGTATTTGAATTTTTTTTTGTTTGAGTTTGGCAATTACTTTAAATTTTATGGCTTATATAAAACATGAATCATTACCATGAATTGGTCGTCTGCCGTCAATAAATTATGCATATTAAAAAACGTTATCGTTAACTGTGAAATATCGTTGACATATTTTATGTATTGTAAAAAACATTTTTTGCAAAAATATTATAACGTAAGAAAACGTCGAGAAAAATAGATATAAAAGTGTCTATCGGACGCTCGTGGTTCTTCACCCACGTAGTGAGCGAAATTTTTTACAACGAATGTAAATGATCCATTCAACTTGTCTTCAACTGCACCAATGACTAGAATTACGCTGATAAATTATATGAGGCTATTATTTAGAAACCCAGCTCATTTCAAAATGGTTGAAAAATGAAACTTTAATTTCATTTTGTAAAACAATA
>CM062835.1:19099194-19224311 GCA_031772345.1 Himalopsyche anomala
TACATTTTAAAATATTTCTAGTTTTAAATGACTTTGGAATAATATTTTGTATTTATCAAGCCAGTCTGGAAACTGCTTTCTAAAAATAGTTTTAAAATGCATTTGTATTTACTAAATTACATTGATGGTTCATGTTTTACCAATTTTGAAATGAGCCGGGTTTGCAAGTAATAGCCTCATATGTATTATTGCCAGTTTTTATATTATTCATAGACTAGTTGTAGGATTAAAGAATTTTGAGTAACGCCACCTAAAATTAAGTATTTGTTTCAATTATTATATTTCTGTATACCTATAACCTGAAAATATTTTTTTACTATCATCAGCAGCGCACAAGACGAAACTCTGACGTTAAATATATCCACATAAATAAGGTACACTGAGATGAAAAAAAAATCTTTTATAATTTTTATATTTTTTTTAAAAACACGGTGTCTTTATTCTTCTAGTGACGTTGTTCGTATGCCACTTAGCGGTGTTTGAAATTGTTGTTAGTTAAATAATGAATAATTTACAAATACCAAGTCATTATTTTAGTTGCAGTGTACAGCAACCAAATTTTGTGTAGCTGATACTAAGATACGCGTTGCCTAGTACGAGTTGTAAACACATAATTTTGCACCAACCGTGGGTTATTATCACCCCATACACTAATACCTAATGTTATAAAAATACGAATTAAATAATATTAAAATAATTATTCTGTAATTAAAAATTACTTGTTTTATCACCTACTATTTTTTTCAAAAAGTGTGATATTTTTCAATCTTAGCCATATCTGTCAATTTTTCACATGATTGTCTGAAAAAACTCTGGTTTCTTTCAATGAAAAACTGACAATTACACATACAGTAATGTATAAAACTTGAATAAAATATATAAAATTGAATTGTTGACTAAACTTATTAATTTAAAAAATATAAACTACAAAGTATTCAATGAAAAAATATTTTGGCGCATCCCTGATTGTTTTGACCTAGATATAAATATTGCAGTATCAATCAGACTGATCATTTTCAATTCTGTTGAAAATTTCAACAGAATTTATTTAAAACTGGTCAAATCTAGAAACACAATCAAACGTGGCTATCTACAAGATAATTACCATGATTATAAAATAGCGCAATACGGACTCGCAGGCTAAATTTACCTGATAATGTTTTAAGGTGATCTACTGAGTTTCATATCATTGATGGAGATGGCCACGTTTGTTCTGTAGCGTCACATATAACCTTTTTGGTCCATTATTCTGGCGTCGCATCATCGTAGAGTAAAGTGAGTTCAGTTTCATTCACACGGCGACGCTCAGTGACGGAATAAGTATTTGTCCGAGCGGTTAGCATTTTTTTTTTCTCTTGTGCATCCATCTTACGAGCGAATTATTAATAACTGGTTCCGTTCATTATCTCCATCTCACTTTTTATGATTCTCGTTTTGTTCAGGGCCACTGAATCCGTATTTAGCGGCCCGAAATTGGCCTACAAGTATTTTTAGCGCAGCAGGTTCATTAACAGCAATAAAACTATTTCCTGTGTAATTTTCGTTATCCTTAAATTACATAGTTAAAATCTCCATTATTTAAAATACTTAAAAGCATGCTTTTGGCTTGGTTTACTGAAGTTTTTAATTGCCATAATTATTGTGTATAAAAAATACCATCATTTGCATGCCAAATATTAGCTTACTGACATTGCCTTGACTTTTTATTTGGTGCTCTTTTCATTATTGTTCTGCATTGTTTTTTAAATTATTAATCTGAGACTTGTGCATAATCTTTTATTTGGTATTTCTTTAATTGGCGTGTCTTGTCTCTTTTATGTTAGAGATGGCGTTTTTGGCTTTTGAAGACAGCTGTTAAACAATGTTTTCTCACTTTTAAATTACCTCGGAGCCCCTAAGTCTTGCTCCTCAATATAAATTACAGTATTTATATTAGCATACAATCCATTACGAGTCTATATGTTCTGCATTTGCGGGCAGCCATGGCTTAAAAATAAGAAGTAAATTGTACAAATTTTATAGATGAAATTGCCGATTTTCTCCTATTGTTATATATATGGTGAACGGCAAATTCAACCGAAAGGTTTAAGCTTTGCTGTTACATTAATCGAGGGTTTAAAGTCAAACAACGTCGTCTGTAAAAGAAGTGTTTTTCGTTTTTTTGTTGATTTCTTTATTTTTCATTCATCAAACAACAGTAGTCAATCTTTTCTAGTTTCTTCTTTAAATAATACCTAAAACTTTAATCATAAACACACAGTACACAACAAAATATAAAACACGATCATTAGGTTTTCAATTAAAATCTGCTTTCTACGTTTTTTGGCTCTCCTGAAAAGTTACAATTTTGTAGATAGTGTTGTTTGACTTAATTGTGTATAACTGTGACACGATTTGAAATAATTATTCTACCAAGAAATTTTAGAAATTAATAGAGCACAACTAAGTAGTTTACCAATTTTAAATGAGCAGGTAAATTTGCCAAATTCCCCACTTTTGTATTATATATGTAAATAAATATATTTAAATTAAATAAAATAATTATAAATTTTCCATTAAACTATTTAAATATACTAGATGTAAGCCCGTCGTCCTCAACGGGGGGATTTTTTTTGTTGCTTTTTTAAATAATCAGAAAATTTACTGGCGTGAAAAGTCAATTGCAAACCTATTTATTTAATAAGCCAGAAGATCTAAACGTAAATAATTCTCTAAATGACTTTTTTAAAAGAATACACAGTTTTCTAAAAGAACTAAAATACACCGGGATTGCAAAACAAAATACGCAAATAGCGAAAAATTCCGGGCACGTGAAGGCAGGTTTTTACTAAATTTTAAATAATCAAAATTTACGTCCAAACCAAATTTAATAAGAGAAAACTTTCTGCTCAAAAGGTTGAAACAGAATTCGATCCATAGTAAAAAAATGTTATTATTTTATTTGTAGTTTAAGTATAAATATAAAAAAAATGTGACAATAAACTTTTGAGGTAGCAGGGGTGTCGAGTCGCGAAAGTAACATAAACCATATAGACAGTAGAGGTGTCAACTCTTAAAATGCTGAAAACCCGTGTAACATAGGATGAAAAAAATCATCAATACAGGGGGGGTGTCGACCCTTAAAATGTTGAGAAACTGTGTCACATATAGGATAACATCTTTCTTGACGTCATAGAAAAGGCGAAATCGCGGACCTACATACCTACCTACACTCACTCACTCGCGCAACATTATCGACTATTATTATATAGATATTTGCAATTACTCAGTCACCATTCAAATCTGTAAGCATTCCCATGTTATAATTACATTCATTTCAAAAACTTACAAAGAATATTTTATTAGTAAATATTTTCCCGTATTATCACATCGGAAAATTTTAAGACATTAATTAATAAACAAACATTTCCTATAATTATTATTGTGGTAACTCGACTGCTTGAAATGTATTAATCAAGCCTGCTTTTTTTTTAAAAAATATTTGCGGCAAAAAATGCCCTGTCATTGTAATAATTGTCTTTGATTCCAAGTCGCTTTGAATGGTATTAAATAATTCATGTCGACTGTTTGTTTTCAGTCTCTGAATAGTTCATTGTAGTTGACAACTCGATCATAATTACAGAGTCCAACAGGCAATTAATCTAGGCCACTTAAGTGAAAAGTATGTAAATGCTTGGGTATGGAACTGGCGAACTATTTTAGACGTAAAAAAACAATGGCAATAATAAAAGGATACCGATAAATGGAACTATAATTTTCCATCAACAGCTTTTGATATAATGAATACAGTTCATAATTATTAATACTTTCCTGTAATGACTCGTAAAGGAATATCAAGTAAATACGTTACGTAAAACAATAACGAACTAACCTTGGCAGCCTAAAAATTGGTTGTGTCGATGTCAAAAACTGAGGCGAGTTTCTCAAACCAGAAGCGACCATTTTGATTACAAAACATATTTATTGAACTGGCATTTACTCTGTAGAAGTCTGTTATACGGTCGTCCGCTGTGGTCTAGTTGGTTCGAAAATTATCTGCCTAGCAGGTGGGTCTGGGTTCAATTCCCGGTAAGGTCTAAGTCAAATTTAGATTTTTTAAAATTTAAATTTGAGACCTTGAGACGTGGATCAATCATTCTCCTTGACTATGTCTCAAGTGACTTATAAACAAATATTCTCATCGAGTTTATCTCGTATTATCTTTCAACTTAAAAATATTTGGCGCATTGGCATTAGCTGTAATGCCATTTTTTTTAAAAAATTAAAGAAAATATTTTTATATAAATAGTAAAAAGAGAATTATATTTGGGTGTTTTGGCATCGCACCATCATTATTTTACATTCTACTAGCAAATATCTAAAATATAATAAAATACTCATTCCCAGGAAGTTTAATGACGCATTAAACATAACTACTTATAATCAATCAGTTTTTTAATTATTTAATAATATATGTATAAATTATATATGAAACACGGCAATACTTGTATTTAGATAAAGGCTATTTATTATAAACTTCATGTGATGTTGGATATAAAATTCTATTATATGAAAAGAAATTATCTTAAAGAAACTCATCTATTAAAATTTTAAAACATAATATCAGTATTTCATTTGGCACATTTTGAATGCATGGCCAGTGATTGATTTATTAGTCTATTTACTGTTTCATCAATCGTGCACAAATGCATTTTGATGTTCAGCATAGAAATTATGTAATCAAATTCACTAAATTTACTAACCTGCTGCAACCACAATCATTTACTGTAAACTCACGAAGAATACAGATAAACATTTTTAAATAAAATTTAAAATTTAAAAACACATTTTAAAACAGGTATGGTCAAGATTCGATGTATTTTTCGAGCTGTAGAACTCAAATGGATGATTTAATTAATTAATACGATCTTCTAATATGGTTCCCGGTAAATTGCTCGAATGGAAATTGCTCGAATAACAAGATAATCAATTTGTTTCCGTTTGTTCTGTCCGTTTGTTCTGTCTTAGCCCTAGACTTCTATGTGTTCTGGAAATATATAGAAACAGTTTGAGTAACTAATTAATAAGAAGTTCTCGTAGAAACACTTCTGTTGAGATAAACTCCATTAAAAGATTATATGTTCCGCATTTGGAGCGAACACGGTTAAAATAAATACTTACGAAAATTATTTTTATATTTCACTCTCTAAACAAGTGTCGCACAAGATAAAAATGAAATTCGTAGAAAAAGTCGTGAAAAATCTTTTAAATAACCAAGCAATTCGAATAATTTGTAATTCGAGCAATTTCCATTCGAGCAATTTACCGGCTACCTTCTAATATTGAGTATAACTGTAAATTATGGAAGAATACACGTGAACATGACAAATGAACATTCTAAATTTGAAGACACATTTTAAAACAGGTATTTATTTATTTTTTAGACGAACATTGCAAAAGATTGATTAATTAAAATTTATAGCTTTTACAATGTAGAAAAAAACAGAATATAATTGAATATTATGCTTTTGAAAGCCGTAGAAAAAAAAAATTAAAATTAGCAAGGAAGTCAACTGAGTAAGCTCCGACAAACTCTTTACTACAAAAGAAATAGCCTTCGTCGGAACTCACCAATATTGATAAGATATGATGTCGGGTTCATGGTACAGTGGTCAACGTCGTTGGCTTCCATGCCGGACCTCACGGGTTCGAATACCACTACAAACAGCATTTTTTCAATCTATTTTTCTATTTCTGTTCGAAGGTATGGATGTTTGTGACGTCTCAAATTCCCGCTCACCATTCAAATCCTAAAATAACAACAGTGCTCAGCGAGAATGATAAACCAACCACTAGTCCAGTTCTAGCCTTATCCTTTCCATTCCTACTATCTTTAAAAAAAGATAGGTTAAGTAATAAGAAGTTCTCCTAAAAAAACTTCTGTTGAGATACCTTCATTAAGAGGCCATATTCTCCACATTAGGAGCGGGCATGGATTAATAATATAATATTTCAATTTCATTCTCAAACGGATAATTTAATACGATATTCTTATAATCAAGTCTGAATTCCATTCATAAATGGATAATTTTATATGACGTTCTCATTTACAAGCTTAGATTCCATTCTCAAACGGATAATGTTATATGGCCTTCTAATTTTTAAGTTTAAATTCCATTCTCAAACGGATAATATTGTATAACGTTATAAATTTCAAGCTCAGATTCCATTCTCAAACGGATAATTTTATATAATATTCTAATACTCGAGCAAAAATTCCATTTTCAAACATATGCAATATAGATAATCTACTGATATTTGGAGCCTAAGATTATAATGTATGTATTGAGTAAATGGATATTATATTATGTATATTCGACCTCCCCTGTTCTTGCGATGAAAACACGTTAGCTAAGAAAAATAATTGCGTCACATAGGTGTTGTCTGGTGGCGCCCAACATTTTGTATTGTTGAATTATTCATCTCTTTTGTCTGTTCGAAGATTTCCACAATGCAACATTAAAACATAATATAAACAACGAATCTGCGTGCCCAAAACAAATCAAAAGAATACTTATATAAGCAATGCATATATTATCAATAAATAACTTTCCAGTCGTAAAATTTAGTACCCCTTACCGCCCGTATGGGCCATGCAGTTATATTATTGATTTTTTTCTGGCGCCAAACGGTTTTTATTGTTGAATTATTCATACTTTTAGCATGAATGATTTCTAAAACACAATATTATTGAGAACTAATTTTGCCCAGACATATTTAAATATCCAGTTCTTAGCTTTCGTTCCCAATTGAATAATATTTTATTACAGTTATCACCATATTTTTTAAAAATATTTTGAACTTAACATAAGACACCATTCAAGGACTATTAGTTATAAACTATTTGAAGAATATTGACTCATTTACGAGGGTTGGTTGTATTGCAATACTGAAGCACAATATCTTCTTGAAATTAAATGAAGTTTATAGAACAAGTAACTCGCTAATGACTTAAAAGTGTGTCCTTCATTGGGGCCCAATTCTTGAAATTGACTACCGGAGTCACATGCTAGGCACGAACTTTGTAGATGGAAGTGTAGTTCGAATAAACTTAATCTAACCGCTAGGTATTTTAGAATTTACATTTAAAAAATATCACACGGCACGAATTGGATGTCTTATATAAAAAAAGTTTATTTTTTTATTTTTAAAACCATTTATCTAAGAATTGGCATTCCATAAACATATATCAACAAAAGAATATTAAATAAATCACTTTTAATCAAAAATCATCACGAAAAGGCATGTTTATAATAAATAATGTAATATTGGTTGACTTTGGTGAAAATAAATTAAAATATTTAAAAATATTGAAACATATACATGAGTTGAATTTGTGTATTTCTAAAATTGTACTTTAAAATAGGAATCGAGTTCACTCAACCCGCTATCTTTATAAAAATAAAATTTTAAACTTACATATCGACTGTGGAAAGGAAAAAGGACGTAACCCACACATAGTAAATTTTACAGGAGGCATAAAAAACGTGTTTTGATGATTTTGAGCCATATGCAAATTATGAAATATAAACAACCTTGAAATGCACGGAGACTACTAAACTAGTGTTTAATTGAGATAATCTAATATTAATTAAGTAATTGTCTAGGAAAAACCTTTTTTCATTCTTTTTTCTTGGTTTCAATTTTTAAAAGTTCATCTTTTTTCAAACTTAAAAGCTAAATTTAGATACTAATTAGGCATTTTCAGCTTACATCATTTTAATAGAACGTGTATTATGTATCATACATTGTGATTATAGAAAAAAAGCTGTTTTGAAAAAATTGTGGGTTACGTCCTTTTTCCAAAGTTGTGCGAATCCCGGTCTCATCTGTATACCCAAATATGTCATTTTTCTTCATTATTTGTTACGTAACAAAGAATTGCACAAGTGAAATTTCATCATATAAACCAGAAATTATGATCACTTATTATTTTGCACAGTTACCGGTATAATTGCATTTTTACGATGCTCCGACTCCACTTAGCCCATATTATGACTCGATCCAAGAATGTCGTCATAAATTATTGCGACCAACTTAACACTAGATTCCGCGAGTTGAAACTTAACTCTCGTCACGAATAGGTTAGGTTGGGTTAGGTCAGGTACCGTTATGAGACACTAGTATTACTATGTCTCATGTACGGCTTAGTAAAAAAGCAACGACATCAAATAAAAGTATTTAGTAAATGTTGTTTGTTTGATGCTTTACGCAAAAGCATTTATTATATCAGCGATATTTAAGCTGGGCTTTGTCAAATATTGATCTTTCGAGCTCCCAATGCAAATTTACCAGATCTATTGCTCGACAAGAAATAAATGATTAATGTCGTGCATTAAGTTCCCAGTTACAGCTGTCGTACAATATGGGTCTAAAAGTAGGCAAAGCTGAATACATATACCAGTTCATTTAAAATATATTATAATGTTTCATGATAATAGTAAACATATTTGGTTACATTGGTATTTACCTGATATGACTATAAAATTAAATTTAATAACTTTGTTATCCAACTTTTTGTGCTACAACTTTTGACACGTGTTTCGCCTCTTAGAGGAGCATCTTCAGAGTATCGCAACGTTTAAGAATAAACTGGTATGACTACATTGTTAAAGGATTAAATAATGACAACTACAAGTATTTTACTAACTAAATTATCCTATATTTACTTTCTTCGGAAAAGAGAGGTTGAGCTTGAATACTAAGCAGTTCTTGTAGAAAAAAAACGTATTACGAAATAAGCGTTCCACTCGGATTCGATAAGTTCCACATTTATCACGGTTAAATCGTCAAAGAAATTGAATATATTTAGTTCCACGAGAATTTCTTGGAGTAGTGAAATAATATGTAACAATTAATACTTGGCTATATCTTACGATAGTATTTATTAGTATCTCGACAAAAGCTTCGAAACCAAAAGCGCCACGACAAAAGTGCCGCGACGTAAACGCCTACGATAGAAACATATTAGAAATGGGAAAACATTTTTTTACATAGTATTATATTTTAAATGAAAAAAAAAGATTTTAAGACACTAGAGAACTGCAACTGATTTAATCTCAAATTTTACTGATGACCTTTTTTTCTATCGATAAAAAATTCAAAAAATAAAAAAGGACTTGGTTATATATTTTTTTATTTTCTCTCGGCGCTTTTGTCGGGATGCCGTATTTATTAACCAGAGCAGTGAGAATATTTTAAAATTTTACATCGTATTTAAAAAGGGAGTCAGAGCATTTGTAATTGTCAGTCGTCGAGAGTCGCGATATTTTTTCGCGACTGCCCTGGTTTTCAGTGAATTAACACGTCTCTCACGATACTTATGTAGTATAAAGAATAACTCACGATTATTTAATTTTTAAGTGAGTGGGTTAGCGTTATTCATATGCAGAAAAATGCATTCCGCGTGCAGTTTTTTCTTGCGTTGCGTCCGTTCTTTGCAGATTACCGCATTTTTTAAATTGCAACGTGTCCTGAATGAGCGAAAAATGCGAGCCAGCGGCGCGGTTTTGACGCAAACGAAAGCAGGCGTTGATTAATGTGCAATCCGACAATTGATCTAGTACACATGCCAATAATTATTTTAATTTGCTGTTAGATATTATATTTTAAAGTACAGTCTATTTGTTCTCGTAGCCAAATTGGTCAACTCTATTCAATTGCGAATTGCGACTTGCGACAAACATAGCTTCGAACCTCCGTACGGATTGAGGCATCGTTTCCCAAATGATGGGTCGTCAATTTCCTAAAATAAATCTATTTATTTACTATATAATTTCGTAATAAGCGAACATGACGCAACGCTGTGTATGATCAAAAATTGTCGTGTTCAAAACAATTATTCTTTTTAGTCCAATTCTTCTCAACACTAAATCTTCACAATCGAATAGTTAAGTGAATAACTACCTGTTTTTAGAAGATGCTTCATTGCGATTTTCAAACATTCACTTTTAAAATCATTTATGTGTTCTACTGAAGTAATTGTGACATTCTTTCCATATTCCTTGCTTCGTCACGGGCTGCAAAGTTATCATATCTGAATTTAAAAACAGCTT
The DNA here is from genome assembly GCA_031772345.1 of Himalopsyche anomala. Taxonomy (NCBI): domain Eukaryota; kingdom Metazoa; phylum Arthropoda; class Insecta; order Trichoptera; family Rhyacophilidae; genus Himalopsyche; species Himalopsyche anomala. The sequence goes on from CM062835.1 coordinate 19,109,289, forward strand.
CACCCAATTTTTTCATTTTATCTATACGTGGATTTCGTGACGGTGCATGTTTTTGGTGTTTTTTTACCACACTTCTCCCATTGCGAAATTTCGCATGATATTGCAATTGTTTCTTCACAAAATATTGGGCATGACTGTTTCGCAAAAAATAAATAATATAAAACAGCCAACGCATTAAAATAACCTAAACAGTGAAAATATGCAATATTTGATTTTTTGTACTTAATTACTATAGTCAAATCCAAATCAGACATAACCAAAAATTACACCAAAATGGAAAATCTGTATCTACATATAAGTATAACCCTATTATACTGCTGTCGTATTTTTTTAACATAATATAAAAAAATATATAATACACACCTAAGCTCTTAAGGGAACGGGCAAACAGGATTTTAACACTTTCGATAAATTCGGTAGTAATTTTGTGTAAGTTCATTTTGAATATAAAAAATATGATTACTTTGTTATCCCATTTGTTATGTGACAGAACGTGTTTTGCCTCTTTAAAAAGCATCATCAGACAGAACATCGAAAGGTTAATAATTCATTTTAAAAGAAAAATCTTACATTTACAATTTTTGATATTGTCCTGTAACTTCAAAGCATACGCGAGATTAGTAAAATAGCTACATACAGATAATAGCATACAAAAAACCCTATCATTATCTTTCATCATAAACTGTAAACAAAACTGAATAAAACCATAATTTCCTATCTAAAAAGTACAACATAAACCTTTATGTTCAATTATCTCGAAACTAGTATTTTCGAATTATCCCACTGTTGCTTTAGGGTGGCGATATGCGCATCCAGTAAGGACATACACAGGATACATATATAGTGGAACCCCCAATTACACTACCCCGAATTACGCGCTGGCTTGAAATATTCGCCGCAAATCCCCCAATTGCACGGTCGCATTCCATTGTCGTTACTACGAGACGGTGGTTTGTGCCGCGAATACAGTCAAATGTTGGCTAGCGTCCTGTGTATTCAACACGTGCCAGTCTATACACGCATAGCTGGCGTCTGTCTGTGTGCGGAATATTTACTACTACAAAAACTAAATATTTCGTCCATGTTTTTTTTTGCAAAACTAAGGGAAATCTTAGTTTTGCATTTTCCGCGGTAAAAATTCAAATCCCTAATTTTGTATGAGATTCACACCACCAATTACAATACCCCCAATTACACGGTCCCGTCTATAGTGTAAATGGAGTTTTTACTGTACCGCGCATGCGGGTTGTCGGCGAATTCAATCGCGTGACGTCACGTAGGGCTATGACGTCGCGAGATACTTATGAAGAAGTTTACTGTATCAAAACCATCTTGATTTACAGCTGTGAGAGAAAGAATTCGCAAATAATATACTTGTTAATATCAAAATGATTGCCTTGTAATTAGATTGTCATATTATTATGATGTGTACTTCCATACAATGTTGCTGATTCCTTTTGAATACAATGTAGAACGCACAGGTAATTGCCAAACTTGATTTTTAATATATGCATTTATATATAACGGGAAATATATAAAACAAAAATTGTGTTATTCTCCAACTTGCAGTCTAGCGTAAAAGTTTCGCTTAGAGACCTCAAGGTTAAGGAACCACTTCTTAATTTTACATTTGGTGTTATTATCAATGAGTTCAATGGTAACTTTGCGGAAGCTTATTTTTAATGGTATTAAAAAGCTACAGATGAATTTAAAAAAAATGTGCGTAAGAGATTTATCATTTTTCCACGCAACTGGAAACTGACGAAATTTTATACTGGAAAGGTATATTTTTTTATAGTCGATATATTGTAATTTTCGAAAATTATTTATAATATTCAATCTTATTTGTTTGTTTGAAATGAAAAAATCCAGTTACATCATGGAACATGTTGTACGTTATTTTGTTATTGTTACTCATTGAAGTAAAGCGATCAATGAAATTGTCGATGTGCAACGTTTGCAGAGCTCGCTTTGGTTGGGTCTTTTTGCATTAATCTTGTCTGAACGAATGCAAATGTGTTATTTTATATAAACAACAAGGATCTCTCAGTCACGCACTCGATAACTGCTGAGATGCCAGGGACACGGCGTGCAATTGTTCCAGATTTCACCATGCATGATTCGGTATGTGTGCATTTTTTGCTCGACTTTGGTGCGACAATAGCAGAGGGCAAATTTTGAAATAAGTATTAAAATTATCTTAGCTTTGAATCTACTATCTGTATTTTAAGTTAACTTGATAGTATGTTGAATATAATCTTTGAAATACTTCAAATTGGGATCGGTGCTTCTATCTGTTGACATATATGTTTAAACAAGCTACCACTATTTGTACTTGTTTGAGCGGCATTGAATTATATTACTGTTGCAATCACTCCAATGTGGTTGGCAATAATTGGTCTACATCCTGAAATCTTTCTCAAGATTTGTTTTCTTATTTTACACTATCAATTCTTGGTGGGAAAGATTAACTTTCAACCTTGTCTAGCTATCAGTAATCTGCCTTTCTTGTGATATTCAACTTTATTCCTAAAAGATTGGCAAAGATTGGTCTACATCCTGAAATCTTTCTCAAGATTTGTTTCCTTATTTTACACTATCAATTCTTGGTGGCAAAGATTAACTTTCAACCTTGTCTAGCTATCAGTAATCTGCCTTTCTTGTGATATTCAACTTTATTCCTAAAATAAATTAAAACGTGATTGTGGATATTCTGATTAATTCATTGTATCTGCAAAACTACATAAAACCGCGTCTCTGATTCATGATAATGTAAATGAATTACTTCTGAAATTCTTCCGCTTAATATCAGCATCGGAAAATGAGACTCACTTTTTTACGGATTTTTCAATGAATAGCTTTGTAGTTTATAAGATAAACATTTTATAAGATTGTAACATTTTTTTTAAGTACAAAAATACACATTGAATATTTGAAACAAAATAACGTTTTTATTTGTTAATAGATTATTATTTTTAGTTGGTTATGTGCGCCAGTGTTTTTAAATTGATAGTCAAAATTGATAATGTAACCAGTTCAGGAAATTCCTGACCTATTCCGTTAAAAATTAGTCAGGAATGATTTATCTGATCAATTTCGACAAAGTTGTTCAATAGACAATAAATTTTTCACATGTCAAAGCTGATATAAAACGGTGTAATTTATTGGTTCATTGTGGGTGGTACTGCAGCACCGTTTATCTCAAAAGAGTCGCTGACCATTATTGTAGCAGTCGTGTGATCAGATAAAAAAAAGAAATTACAAATTATTATATCAGTAATCGCAATGTTTTACAAACAAGCAAGCGCACAGTCTTTGTTTAGTATTTTTTTATATATCAAGAATTTAAAACACAACATTAATAAAACGTCTTGGCTCTGAGATATTTTAGTAAAAATGCTATTACACTCTACATTCTTTATTCGGGTTTTGGAATTACACGGTCCACTAAAAATAACAAATACATTTTTACACGAATTATTTGTTCTAATACGATTCACAGAAAAAAACAAATATGCCAAAAACGTGTTTTATAAATAATAAATCAAATAAAAATTGTTAATGATTAACACCAATAATATTATTGATTTTTTTATATATACGGTAACATTTGGTAAATATTTTTTAGCATTTATAATCTGTTAAGTTTACCGATTTAGCTTTCACTAGAGTTAACATGATTATTGTTTTAGCGATTATTTCCACTCTAGTATTATTGAAAAATCTGAAAATTTTCATTGACATAATCAAAAAAATATTAATACATTTAATTTTTAAGGAACGAGTTGAAATATAACTAGTATTTTTTAATTGAATATATAACTGTCGTCGGGTCCGTAGTGCAGAGGTCAACGTCATTGATTTTCGTGACGGATTTCACGGGTTTGAATCCCAGTACGAAACGAACATCATTTTTCGATTTCTGATCGAAGACATAGATTATGTTATTTTTTCCTTGATAATTTTTTTTCACCTTTCCAATATTAAATTAACAAGACAAAGCGAAAGCGATTTTCTCACCACTAGATTTGTCCTAGCCCTATAAATTCTATCCATATTCTCTTTGAAAAAAAAAGAGAGAGGTTGCGCGACTGATTAACAAGCAGTTTTCGTAAAAAAAACCTTAGTTGAGATACCTCTTCAAGGATGCGATATGCTCTACATTGGTGAATGTGGTTTTAAAATGAGACATTTGAAATCTTCTCGAGGAGAATAATTGACACCACAGACACCCATGTCTTAAATCTGAATTTTAAATTGAAAAAAATGACTTCGACCTTACTGGGAATCGAACCTAGGCCAACCCGGTCTGTAGAGCAAGCTCTAACTAACTAGACTATAGTGGGCGAACGTTTTATAAATATTATCGAGTCAAAATGATAATGTCTCTCCACCATTAATTTAACTTGATACTTATGAGATATTTGTTAACCTTTAAGTTGATAGTGTTGTAAAATAAGATGGATTGACTAAGTTGCTCGAATAAGTATCTGTAAATGAAATCCACGTTATGGTTAAAGTTGAAAGTTCGATTCGTGCCGATGCCGAGATACGCGGTGCTGGGGCGGCGGCGTCGATATGCATCGCGAGCATTAGACGAAAAATGCCGTTTTGACAGTAGGCTAACGATCCGATTGTTTGGCACCGTAAAGGTTAAACGTTAAAGTATGAATACTGAATGCTGAGCGGTCGCTCGACTAACTAGTTTCACACGACGCTAACCTTTTGCCAGCGACCGCCCAGTTTCCCCATTAACACGCTGCGGCCTGGGATTTTTACACAATTAAAGTATTTTTGTACATATTAAACGTCGAGTTTCATTCATAAAACAGGTTTTCTTACCCCCTAAGTGCCAGATACAAAACAATAAAAACGGACATTTCAATTTATACTTTTTTTATATTCATGTTCGCTCACAATGTGGAGCATATGGTCTCCTAATGGAGGTATCTCAACAGATTTTTTTTTCTACGAGAACAGTTTGTTACTCAGTCACTCAACCTTTCTTATTCAAAAATAGAAGTAGGGATATAAGGGTAAGGCTAGGACAGGACAAGTAGTTAGCTAATCGCTCTCGCTAAACCCAATTATTAAAGGATCGGAAAACGTGGGAGGAAATTTTTATATTTTATTTTTACAATTTATACTATTAGCTCGAATTAACATTACAATTTTAATTTATATTATTTGATCAAATTAATATTTGAAGTATAATAGAAAATAAAAAAACTAGCATATATATGTATTCCCCCCCCCCCCACATACCGTACTCTAGTTAAAGTAAGACTTGTCTGACGCGTTTGGGTAAATTGAAAACCCATAACTACTTTCTTGACATCGGTATGAATTATCGTTTTTCTGCACTCTTTCTTGCAAATCCTTGTATAGGAAATGTATATTATGAAATTATATATACATATAAATATATACATATAAAAAATGTAGAGATGTAAAAAAAATGTTATACATATATTGTATTTATTTCATTTCATTTACAAAATACATTAAAAACATAAACCCCAAATTATGTATGTGTGCTTAATCCCCTATATGATGGGCTTCTATTGCGCGGTTGCGAGATCGGCGCTATAGGAGGGTTGATTCTAGTCACAAAATTAAGCACACTTTGAAATCAATGATGGTTTTCCTATATGGACCAGCGGTGGGTACCTGCAGCCTTTTACGTCTTCAGCCTCTCCTTGTAGCCTTCAATATTTATGTTAGTATTTTTATTGATTTACAAAGTAATATAGCATAGCATTATTAAACATTATTAAACATTGGTATAGGTATCTAATCTGATATGAAAATGTTTTCCATCCATTGAATGATCTGCGTACGTGTTTTTTTAGAGCGGTTTGCATAATCAAAGGAATGCGAAATATTAATATACAAAATTTCACATAATATTGTGGTGTTTCTCATGAAGTTAATAATTGAAAATAGCGTATTGCGAATTTTATAAATGATTCAAGATATTAACAGCGGGGTTCTAATTTTTTATTTAATCGCGGATAATAGATCGACGCCATTACTTGGTGAAGTTTTGAAATATAAATAATTTATTTATTTTGAATCGAATTAATATCTGTTTTAATGAATAGGATTAGCGTGTTTCGTATTTAAAATTATGACAAAGAAGAACACAACTGTTATTTATTATTTAAATGATCATTCATCATACATTTTTAAGAATTTCCAGTAATACACTTATAATTCTAAGAAACATGCTAATTTAAATTTTATATATTTTGTATTAAAATAGATTAGTCAAAAGAAATATTTTGTTTCTGCTTAAAATGATGGTGATTCATATTGCATAAGGCAGGGATTCCCAACCATGCTCCCTCTTTATTTTTTGTGTATTTTGCATAATACTGTAAAAACGACATTTTTACTCACATTGTTGTGGCTGGGGATGGGGTGGATGGTTGAGTACGACTCGCCGATATGAATCAAAATGATTGTTTGGCACATAAATGGCATACATTTTCAACATTAAAAAATGTATTTTTTATGACATAATAATTACTTAATATATTAACTAAACTTCTAAAAATAATCTGTATTAATAACATAAGCTACACTGGGGAAAATTATACACACCAAAATATTATTGATTGTTAACCCTTTGCCCGCGTCACCAAATTTAGCGAACATGCCCTGTACGCGACTGCTTTTTTGCGGATTTTGTTATCGCGTTTTCGACTATAAATATATGATATAATACGAGATTTTCTAGAGTATATTACAAAGCTCTTATTATTCTACGTAGGTTTGAACCCAAATAGTTATTATCCAGTATGTAATATTATTCTTGTAAATCACCCTAACACAACTCCCAAGTTGAACTGGGCTCGACATTACAGATTTGTCATTTTTTTTTAATTTTCAACACTGTCAAATACGTATTTTTAAAATGAATTTTGTTATACTGTAATATTTTTTTATAATTATACCGAAAAAAATAATTGAAAAATAATTAATGTATGATACATATTTATTTATTTATTTATTGTTTAAAATTAAAATTATGGTACATGACATAACAGCTTACGCCAATTCGCCATGTACTTGACAAATAAAATACACAAAATATAAAATAAAACTACATAATACATAAAAATCAACACAAAAAATCAAGAAATAAAATAGTAAAATTTCACAAACAGTTCACAAATACTATTACTAAAAATGTCCACTTCACTAGACAATGAGTTGAATATATATATATTGATATACATATATCAATCAAAGAGTGCAAAGGGTACTGTGATCATTTTACTTTATTAATATGGAGTTCTACCAAGTGCGTGCTCAAAACATAATCAATGAGGCTAGGTTTCTATGAATTTAAATGAAATGCAAAATATATGAATAATTTAAATTCAAATGAATGAAGAAAAATATTTAATGGCCGATCGGTACAACTAGTGGTCGAACTGATTCACGTATTTTTTCGATTTAAAGATATTGGATATTCCCACAGAAGCCTTGTATAACTTAAATTCGTTATATGGTTAATCAGACTACCAGCAAAGTTATTGGCAGGAAAGCGGTCTTATTAAAAAAAAAACAAATAAATACTAATTGCTACGTGTTCATAAATAAATATTTAATTTCCCAGTCTACGACATGTTAGCAGTACGCGCCAGTATCCTCGTGCCGTCGACGTTGCGCGTAACCTCGTTTCCTTCGACAGATCATTCAAAGGAAAACGATCCTTCCGGTAATATCCTGCAAGTGAGGGTCTTCTGTCAGCTGATATCCGTCGCTTGAGGTACTTCCGCCGCGGGGCTTGACTCGTCTAACATAATCTTTATGAAATTGACATTTGGCGCCAAAAACCGGCTCAGGCTTAGCTCGATATATTCGTAATACGCCTGTGTTATTGATATAATCTGGTCTAAGAAGTAAATGGTCTGTCTGCCTGCGACAGGGTTACCAGACGTCGCGGTTTGACCGGGAATATCTCGCCTGTGAAAATCCCGACTAAATGTTGTACACAAAGAAAAACGTACAAAGTTTGTTTTTTTTTTTAGTTTTAATAAATAGCCTGGATACTATTGTGTATTAATACTAATTAAAATATAATTATTTTACCCATATTTTAATCTAAATAAAAAATGAATACCCATAATTTTATGTAATCCATCTGTGATAAGTTTGTATTCTTATATGAAATATTACTATTTGTTGCTAAATTATTTTAAGATATTATGAATAGTTGAGTAATTAACCGTATCGGTCTGTTATTTTAAAGATTGGCAACCCTGTCACGTGAGAATGGGGACGAGTAGAGACTTAATGACATACAGCCTCATTGCGAAATTAACTTAACTTAACTTAATTTAAATAAAGATCCAAATTGACTAAATGCTAATTAGTCAATAATTATTCGGTTGTTGATTATGACTATTAAGTTTTTGCACTTCAATAAAGTACACAAACGAATCTTAATTATAGAAAAAAAATGTTCGACGAAGAAAGAATAAAAATAAATATTATTCAATTAGAGAAAACGTAGAGTTTTCAATCTCTTGACTTTGACGGTGATTAATTTAAATTTGCAATGACGCAACTAATCATCGATTAGAATACATTTTTTATACTACTTTAAATATCTTATTCACTCCATTGTTTCTTTTAGATATTTCCGTGACTTATTCTTTGAACGATGTTGCTATTTTCTTCTAAATCCATTCATTTAATTATGTAAATCAATTTCACTATTGTTTTAAGGTTTTTTAAAAATATAATTTAAATGTTCACTAACAGAGCGAATTTGGCACTTTTTTTTTACTAATGCAGTAATAGGTGCTATACGTATTTTTAAAATTTTAAATAAGTAATTATCAAATTGTTTTTTTTGTGCATAACATGTAATGAAAATAATTTGTTCACTATTTCCCGCGTATACATAAAATGAAACTTATATTTTGCACTATTTAACTTGTAAATGATCGTCAAACAAAGTGACTATTTATATTCTGACAGATAAAAAAACGGTTTAAATTGATAATATTGGCGAAGAAATCGATTATACAGAAGATAAGGTAAAAAAGATAAGAGCTATCGACAATATGTTTCGGCAAGGTGATTGCAAATGGCAATGGGAAGGTCACACTGGTCGATATAATATGATATGCAAATGTCATCAAACAGAACACTTGAGATATTAAAAAAGATAGGAAGAGATTCAGATTTTATAAAAGACATTTGTATTGATTTCTATAAATAAGTGTGTATATTTTTTACTGCTAAGGTGAACCAAAATAATCCTCACAAAAAGTGACGGCTTATTTTGTTTTCATATTCGATTAACCGTACAATTGTCTAAATATGTTGACTATACCTTAAGTTTATATAAAAAAAACTTATAGCAATTGAATGTTGCTTTACTTACATTAAAACAAAATATATTAATAGTTTGCCTACCTCAGATTGCGAACATGAAGATGTTCAAATTGACGCAGAAATTGGTAATAGTAGTACTAACTACTTTTGTCGCCCGCTGTGGTCTAGTTGCTTGGAGCTTGCTCTACCGGTCAGGCGGGTCTGGGTTTAATTCCCAGTAAGGTCAATGTCAAAATTTAGATTTTTCAATATAAATTTGAGACAGAGTGCTTGTGATGATAATTTACCTCGAGTTGATCTCGAGTGACTTACAGTAAATTTTTATAGAGTTTTTCTCGTATGATCTTTCAACTTTCAAATATTTGGCGCATTGGCATTAGCTGTAATGCCAAATATATTTTTTAATTAAAAAAAAAAAAAAGTATTCTTTTCGCTCGAATTTTATGTTTCAAACGTATACTAAAACCATTGTACATAGATAGTTTATACAAATATGTATGTCAGCAATTGTAGTTCGGCTCTGATTTGATATGTTGTTGATGTTTTTTTGTTTAACAAGGGACTAGTTAAATTTAACGGGGTGTGGCGAGAGTGTTTGGCTAACCAATAGTCTTGTTCCTGTAATATCGTTATATCCCTTATATCTCCAGATTAAAAATAGAGGTCGAGCAACTGAATAGTAAGCTTTTGTGTACACAAACTTCTGCTGGGATAAACTTCATTATATGTTCATATGCTTCACATTGGGCACGGATGTTGTCATAAAAATATCGTGGCAATAAAAAGCTTCTTAAAACGTAAACTACATCGTTAAATGACACAATAATTATACGTTATTTTTTCTTTAATGATTGTCAAAATACTCATTTCATCGTTTTTTTATATGCGTGTAAAAGTGGTTATTTTTTATTACGTTTATACTGACAATAATTGGAAAATCTTGTTTTAAAGTTTTAACAAGCTACTTACTATGGGATTAATTTTCTCATAATATTACAGAATATAAAACAAAAAATAACCTTCTAATTGGCATTTGGACTTTTTATGGGGGCTACGTGCTAGGCTGAATTCGTATGGTTTTTTCTCAATTTATTTAGATATGAAATTGTTGGTTTTAATTAAAATTTTAATTAAGTTTATTTGCATTATTAATTAAAATTTTGCCGTGTCTACAAATCGACACTAAATATTAATATTGAAGATTACAAAACGTAATCGTTCGATAGCAATAAATTATCGTATTTAAGTACTTAAATATCGTAACCAAACACACCTAGTAATTAGTAAAAATGTGATACGAAAACAAATATTACTAATTACACTGGCAGGTGAATCTGTTGTGTGATGAAAAATCCGGAAATTAATGATTTGAATTGACTAATTGGTTGAAGTATTCGATAATGCTAAAAAAAACATAAATAATATAGCATAGTAAAATGCGGCTAGACTATAAATTATTTATTATTCATCCACTGCAGTCGAATTGATTATTGGTCTGCATATTTTAATCGGGTGATATTAAACATATTGCGCAGAAGGCGTATGCGCATTTTAAGGTCGCCAATTTCGCGCCAAATCCGACAGCTGTCTTCTGTGTTTAAAAGATTTGATGAATTGACCAGTGGACCCTGAGGTGCCTAATTTCATTAAAACAAGCCGACAATATCGATTGAGGAAATCAATTTTGAGTCATAAATCATTGTTGCAGACGTTGCGCAAATTTGATTAACCCTAAAATGTCCATTGCTCTTTTTAGTCAATGTAACAAAATGCAAAACTCGGTTGCTTTCTTGCGGAACGGTTTCGTATGTAGCCGGTTTGTAGATAATCTTACATTGCAAATAAACACAAATCTTTATTTACACGATTTTGAAATAACACGGTTCACTATAATTTGTACACAAATTATTTGTTCTAACACGATTCCCTGAAACAAAAAACGCAGAAATGGACAGTGTTTCATTAAAAAAAAAAAAACAAATTAAGCATGTCAGAAATTAGTTTAAGAAAAAACACAATATTCCTTTGTACTTTATTTCCACTTTTAAAAATCAGGACCGGTTTCGCTCATGGCGAGCATTGTCAACTGATAAGAAATAAAATTTAGCAGTGCTATTTATACAAAAACAAACTGAAATGAAAAGGTGTAATAAACAATTGGCATTGAAAAGAATTTACAAATTACAGTATAATTATCATTTTTTTTAACCATGTCCGCTCCCAATGTGGAGCATATGGTCTCCTAATGGAGTTTATCTCAACAGATGTGTTTCTACGAGAACTGCTTGTCACTCAGTTGCTCAACATCTCTTTATCCAAAGAGAGTAGGAATAGAAGGAACAGACTAGGACAGGACTAGTGGTTAGCTAATCGCTCTCGATACGCCCCGTTCATAGGATAGGATGGGTGGGAGGAGGGAATTCAAGGTAACACATACATCCATGCCTTCGAACAGAAATTCATAAATCGATTGAAAAATCAATTTATAAAACTGTCCGTACCGGGATTCGAACCCGGGACCTCCGTAACCGAAGCCAACAAATATTCAAACATAACATTTATACCATTCACTTATTTTAAATTCTTCATATTGTCTATAATAACTATTTTAGAAAAAAATATTTAATTAAATTTAAAATTTTATTTTATTGAATTTAAAATGAAGGAATGGTATAAATGTTTTTTTGAATATTATTTCATGAAATATAGCCGCTCCTGCATATACAAGGGGTGCATTGATCAAATACCACATTGACCGGCCGCTACTGGTATAAATACAGGTAAATACAATCAATGAAATGTATTTCGATTTGATTTATTACACAATCTTTGCATTTATTTTTGTTCGCTATTACATATGTAAGTGTCTGGGCGAAATTCACCCCGGCACTATACTAGCCGGTTAACTCATTGAAGATTCGAGTCTGGGATATCTGAGTGTAAAAAAAAGTCGAGCCTTATCACTTCGTAGATCATTTTTTTCTGTACTATAATATAATAAAAAAAAAATGAAAATATTAGGACATGTATGTAATAATTATTATCGAACTGATCTTAAATTAACATCGAAATATAGCAGCTGAAATTGATATTATTTCTTGTAAAATTTAACCGAAATGTAGGCCTATGTCTTCTGGTAGCGTGTGAAGTACAATCAAAATAATTTAACTTACAATATAGAAGAGAATATATCGGGGTTTTAGGGCGACAAAGACGAAATTCCAAAAAAGATTTTTTTATTATTTTTATACAGTAAAACCCCCATTTACACTATAGTCAGGACCGTGTAATTGGGGGTAGTGTAATTGGGGGTTTGAATCTCATACAAAATTAGGGATTTGGTTTTTTCCGCGGAAAACGCAAAACCAAGATTTCCTTTAGTTTTGCAAAAAAAAAATAACAAACGAAATACTTAGTTTTTATATTATTATAAATATAGTATTGATTGTTTTTATATATATGTAAATATTTTAATATATAAATGGGTTAATATGTACTTTTTTGTTGTTTCCTGATAAGAATATCAACAACCGTTCAACAAACCTGGTGTAAACTTTGGGCTTGAATTTTATGTTCTCTTTGTTGAACTTTTTTGCTATAATACTTTTTTTATGTAGGACAATAAAATAAATTATTGAATTTTCATTTTTTAAATGTATATGTTATTATAATGACTGTATTTTTGTTTTGTTTGTTTTTTGGAAATAATAAATGATAATTTGAACCAAATTAAAAGGGACTTTTTTGAGAAAACAGCTCTGAGGCTAAAAGGGTTAAGTTAAAAATTGAAAGAGATAAGATTGTGGAATGGGTCAATTTAAAATGTACTTATTATTTAAAAAAAAATTCGCCAGCAATGGCTTTAAACTTAGTGATACATTTATTTTTTATATAAACACGATACAATTATTAACTATACGTCAGTTCAAGTTCATCCGTGCACTTGAACGCCTGAAGATGCATAAAGACGAAATCAAGGTCGTTAGTGACAAAACTTGTATGAATTTACATAATTTGAACGATTTAAATTTACTTATTAGTGACTGATTGACGGCCGATTTTCATTTGTTTTTTTTTATTGGTCCCCGTCTCATTCCCTGCACCCATAGGGAGCAAAACCGTATTTATGTAAACACACACTACTACGACCAATTTAATAAATATAAAATTTGTCATTACGTCCATATTGATTTTGTAACTTCAATATTCAATAGTATTGATTACCAATATTTATTGACTTTGGCGAGTGTAACAGTAAAATATTGGCATACAATAAAAAAAATACATATTTAATATTGAATAAGCGTGAGAGCGGACAGTACGATGCTAGATTTCATATTACTCGTTTTGTATTTTTTTTTTTTGAAAAAAAAAATACTGTCGAGTATACTCGTTTAATATTTACACTTATTTTAAGCTGGTCCTCAACATATTAAATGCATTTTGGTTATCCGTTTTGACTAAGATTCCTTTGAAAAAAATAATATACACAAAGTATTTTTTCATTATTCGTAGTAATGTAGTACGTAACCACTTTCAAAAAAATATATACTTTTGTTTCGGTTTCAATGTTATGTTATGATTTGTGATGATACAATATTTTAACTCCAAACCATCGAAATATTCGTTAAATAAAAATATTCGAATATCGAATTTAAAAACCTCTTACTATTCGAATATATTCGAATAGTGAATTTTATCATTTAAATTATTTTTTGGTGAGAAGTATTAATTTTTGACATATTATTATAATTGCAAGCACGCATTTTTACACATTTTATTAAAAATGATTATCAAATATTCGAATATCAGAACATTCAAAATTTACATATTCGAATAACTTATCACCTAATTCTCTTTTTAAGAAGATGAAGTGTAAATAGATAGATTAATTACAGATACGTTTCATTATATTGGACCGTGCAATCTCTAAACCGAGTGAAAATAAACCGTGCAAAAAGAAAATTAGGTGTGAATAATTGGAATATCTAATCTTCACATGGACGGATCACCTTCATTCATTAATTTAATCAATACATTGTATATATTTCCTAGTTGTAATTTATTATGGAAACGAATTAAAAAAATTAAAAACGGTTGGCTACAGAAATAATGTAAAACAAAAATCGACTGATTCCTTAAGTTATATTTGAGAAGTTATGTTTCGCAACGGGTGTCCAAGGTAACGGTCACTAAACAAGTATGGGAACCATCATTTTTACTCATAAAAATTAATAAAACCTTCCCAAAGATAATTGATTGATAAATATTAATTGTACTCCACCGGAAAACCCGTTTGGCCGAATTAAAAATACGAATAAAAAAATGATCGAGTATGTAAAACATCGTTGATAATTGTACCTAATTTATTGTTATATTGTCGATCGTATACGAAAAGGTCAATTATATATATTTACATCCTGTATTATTGATGTTTGATTATCATTTATAATATAATTATACGCATTTGGGCCAGTGGCGGCAAAAAAACGTAAAGCTGTGTCGCCACGCTAAAAAAATGCGCTTATTTTCATTTACAGTGGAACCCCGATCTACCGTTCTCGCATTTTTCGTTTTTCCGCATGGATCGTTTATTTTTCATAGTCCCGGCCAAACACCCATAAGAACAATGTAAAAGAATCCCGCATTAATCGTTCCCCGATTTACCGTTTTCCTCGATCTATCGTTTAAATATTTTGGTCCCGTCACGAATATTATCCCGATTGACCGTTTTCGTTGAATATTTTTAATAAATAGTTTTGCCTTGCATTTCGTTTCGCGTTTTTTTCAGTTGAACCCCGATCTACCGTTCTCGCTATCTTCGTTTTTTTGCATGGATCGTTTATTTTTTACTCGACCAAGACCCCGTCATAACAATATTTAATAATTCCACGTTTATCATTCCCCGATTTACTGATTTCCTCGATTTATCATCTAAATAATACTATCGTCCTGTCCCAATTGTTATCCCGATTGACCGTTTTTGTAGAATATTTTTTTTTCGCTCAAATAGTTTTACATCGCATTTAGTTACATAAATAAATAAGTTTTTTGAAAAATTTTTTTTTTTTGGTATTATTTGAAGATTTATCGCATTATCGGATTCCCGCATTATTCGTCCATTTATTACGGTCCCTTGAAAAACGTAGAATCGAGGTTCCACTGTAGTCTGTTCCTAATGTGTAGATATAAATAGATATAAATAAAAACTAAAAATTCTAATTTTTCGATTTTTTTACATTTTTGTTATCCATGTCCGGTCCCACATGGCCTCCTAATGGAGGTAGATCAACAGAAGTCTTTCTGCGAAAACTGTTTTTTACTCAGTCGCTCAACCCTACTTTTCCAACGAGAGTAGTAGATATAGAAGTATAAGACAAGGACAGTAAGAGTGGTTAACTAATTGCTCTCACTACGCCCTGTTATTGAAGGATCAGAAGAGTGGGGTTACTATTTTAGACATCACAAACACCTATGTCTTCGAACAAGAATCGATAAATCGATGGAAATAATGCTGTTCGTACAGGGACTCGAATCCCATGAGATCCCGCACGGTAGCCAACAACGCTAACCACTGCGCTATAGGACTGGACTAAATCTTTCAAAAATTCTCCGGATTGTATTGAACTAGGACAGGACTAGATGTTGTATAATTTATTTCACTTAGCTCCGTTTTATTTGGAATAGGATGAGTTTCAGTGAATTTTTGCCGCCTGTGTGGTTGAGTGGTCAACGTTGTTGGCTTCGGCTACGGAGGGCCCGGGTTCAAATCCCGGCACGGACAGTTTTTATAAATTGATTTTTCAATCGATTTATGAATTTCTGTTCAAAGGCATGGATGTATGTGATGTCTTGAATTCCCTCCTCTCACCCATCCTATCCTATGAACGGGGCGTATCGAGAGCGATTAGCTAACCACTAGTCCTGTCCTAGCCCTTTCCTTCTATTCCTACTCTCTTTGGAAAAAGAGAGGTTGAGCAACTGAGTAACAAGCAGTTCTCGTAGAAACACTTCTGTTGAGATAAACTCCATTAGGAGTCCATATGCTCCACATTGGGAGCGGACATGGTTAAAAAAAAAAAAAAAAATTGAAGACATTTTATGACTTCGAACAAAAATCTATGAACAGATGTTAATTAATCCCTAGCATACGATAAATAAAACTCGTCAATGATTTAAAAAAAATGTTAGTTAACATTTCGTGGTATACAATTAAAAGAAAGTAAATCATTAATAGACAACGAACTGTTGCAAGTTAAATTGGAAATGGGTCTTTTTGCACAATATGTTGTCTGAACTTTTTGTGAGATTTGAGCGCTTAACACCTCCTCCCATGATGCAATTGTAAATAGTTGACCCCTTAAATCATTCAATATTTCTTTTAATATTGTCAATAAGTATTTATCATTTTAGGTATTCTAGCATATATACATTTTTAAAATTATTTTTAAGCTTCTAACTTAGGTTTTAATACTGTCAATAAACAGTGAAACTGAGATGCCATCATGGCAGGGAACGTGATTTTTTAGGATGGCATGTTACGGGTTAATATGAAAAAAGTGCTTCTATAGGTCTTTCTCTTTTAGACAAAAAATTGTACAGCGATTACTTGTATTCTTTTTGTTATCATCATTTTAGGCGTTGAGTAGATCCAATAAAAATGGAAATGACAACCGTTGATCCATAGCTTCAAAAATAAAAGAAATTAATCACTCATGCATTGTAGACAAACTAAAATATAAAAAAATATACATGTAGTATAAAAAAAAGTGCTCGCCATTCGTTTAGGAATGGCTGGAGCCACATTAAACTCAATGCGGACTGTCTGGGACACAGCTGTACTCGATTAAAACCAAATGCCACTTATTCAACGCTTGCATTCTGATGGTACTGCTTTACGATTGCGAATCATGGCACCTGACGGAAGACTCAGAGAAACCGTATACTGAGCTTCGAGAACAGATACTTGCGTCGGATAATGGGGATGAGGTGGTTTGATTTTGTGAGGAATTCAGAGATAAGGGAGCGTACAAGACAGCGTCCCATCACGTCAGTGGTTATAGAGAAACGTTGGAAATGGCTAGGTCACGTGCTGCGGATGCCTTCGGAAAGCCTCAATCCTGCCTGCCTTTTATTTCGACCGGTGGGTTTCCGGCGTCCCGGACGTCCGTCGGGTACTATCCATAGGATGTACTCGGCGGAACTGAGGGATGCTGGCATGTCATGGGAGGAAGCAAAGCAATTGGCGGGAGACAGGGAAACATGGAGGTGCCGCGTGGCGGCCATATACTCCACATAGGGAGCGGACATGGCCAAAGAAGAAAGAAGAATATCGTATATTTTAAGCAACTGTCATATTTTAATTATGAAAGATTATAAATAATTATTGATGACAAACTATTGCACCGCACACCACTGCATTCGTTCTATTCACGTCTCTATTCAAACGATCAAACTAACCAAGTTTGACAGCGAGCTGTTTGAAAAAAAAATGATTTTAAAGATATTATGAAATCTTTTTAATCTTTACAATCTTATGCCATAAGCAAATTATACAAAACATTAATTCAGTATTAATGTTTACTGACTACACATTTTATAATTATTATGTCTGGGCGATTGACGCCAATTCCAATACGCAAAATGTGCCGTTTTTTTTATCTGCCTAAATGTCGATACGATCTTAATGGCTCTAAAAGAAGGGAGGTAAGTTATTCGTTGCTTTAAGGGCGTATACAAATACCGATTATTGAAAAAACCGGTTTTTGAAGTCAAATATTTCCTGAAACCCGGCATAAACCGGTTTTCGAAGATTCACAAAAAAAAATATACAAAAATACCATAAAAATGGTTCATTTTATATAAAAAAAAAAACGTTTATTTAATATTAAATTATACGTTGATTTATATAGGCTCGTATTTTTCTGGTCAGAATTTAAATAACACTGGTCAGATTTTTTATTAAATGGTCAGAATATATCGGTCAGAATTTATATGAAATTAAAAAACCTAACCTAACCTAACCTACTAACCAAAATTGTTATTAAATATTCTGACCGCTTAATATTTTTATTCTGACCAAAAATTGATTTAAATTCTGACCATTTATTTTGTTTCCATTTATATATACTGACTGAAGGTGAAGTGAGTCAACTAGTAAAATGGTGAAACGTTTTTCTTGAACTTTTTTAAAGTACAATTACATCTACGACTTACGGCTTTATTAATTTGATATTCAAAAAATTATAAACTCATACTAATTTGCTCCATCAGCGGTATAGATGGGCTCACAAGGGGTGAAGTAAGCCAACAAGTAATTTTAAGTACAATCACGACTTTATTTGGTGTTTTGGTAGATTTGAATTTTTTTATTTTACGGAGATAACACTATTGCAATGTGCATTAACTGAGGTTACTTCACTTTTACGATACTTTAAGACATGTAGAATATTAAAATTTATCTAACTTTTCTTTTTTTCTAAAATACCACTTGGCTCACTTATCCTCTAATGCAGGGTTTCCCAAACATTTTCTGGAATGGAACACTTTGCATATTCGTAAAATATAACGGAACACTAGCTGAATTTTTAAGATTTTTTTTAAACTGTGTTGCAGCGAATAAAACCATTCCAATTTTTTTCGGAACACCTACTCTGGCTCCGCGGAACATAGTTAGGAAAAACCTGCTTTAATGTACTCATATATTGTTCCACATTCAGAGTGAATATGATTGAGAAATGATTTATCAGGGATCCTAATTATTATTATCAAGAACTACCATTTTGTGATATCAGATTATCCAAATACATACATACATACTTACACTTACAATAAATAAACCTTTAAGGGTTGAGTTTCTTGCCAGATAACAAGTTGTAAGTGAACTTGTTATCTGACAGATCTGACAGATGTAAGATATGAATCTTTTTATTCCTTAATACATTAAATACATACGCCACCGGGTGTCATTAAATGAGTTGAAGTTTGTGGCGTTAGTTGCAGACATGCATGCATTGTCGGTACATCGGTTACGCTAATACGAAGCCGCCTTTACAAAGCATCTCCATAATAATCAAAGTATACCCACTCCGCGTCTGGTCGACTTGGTTCAGGGGCGGACATGCAAAAGCAATCCCGCGGGCGATATTATAAAGTTGGGAACACAGCCGCCGTGTTATAATATGTATAAAGAAGAAATCTGTTTCCAAATATGGCGGACAGACGCTGCGCCAAACGACGTCTTCGGCTTGTGCTGTATGGCAGGTGTGCGAAACAGTTTTATATTTTGTATACATTTAATTTTAACACAGATTTCACTACACTTTTGTGTATGGCATCCATGTCATTTACGTCACACATTATTTTTTAAAAATCAACCTCATTCATTTTTTGATTCCAATTTTCCAATCAAAAATTTCTTGTAATTAATTAAAACTAAAATAAATGAGTACCTGTTAAGCTTTAATGATTTTCACCGGCAATTGCGTAACTACTTCCATGACACCCACTTGACACATTTGGTTTCTGGACATCTCGATTTTTTCACGACTTCCTAATACAATTAACAATGGCATTTAATCATTATAATTCCCAAATGTGGTTAATTTTTTTTTCTCAAATGCTAAAATGATAACAAAAAAATCGTATACAATAATAATACAACAATACTATGAGAGATTTTACCAAGTTCTTTCAAATCGGTGCACATTCATATGGACAGTTCTGAGAAATGTCAATCTGACACAAGTTAGAATTTAAAATCAATAGACGGAGAATTGCCTGCTTTTAAACCAACATTAACAATAAATGCCTAAACAAATAAATGCTCTTTTTGGCAAATGTTTATTTTAAATGCACCAACTGAGTAATTCCAGACCAAGAATTGATATCAATGCATTTTTTTAAATATATTTAACTCAGTTTTGTTACTATCTATCTGTTGCAAGTCCGTAACGATATGTTTCAATTT
This sequence comes from Himalopsyche anomala, assembly GCA_031772345.1. Lineage (NCBI taxonomy): Eukaryota > Metazoa > Arthropoda > Insecta > Trichoptera > Rhyacophilidae > Himalopsyche > Himalopsyche anomala. The sequence continues at coordinate 19,129,615 of CM062835.1, forward strand.
AAGAGCAGATTTTAATAAAGCAAGGATTTCTTTTTGGGTGTTCACTGTCAATTCTTCGTGGAAAGGCATTATATTAAAAACAAGCAATAATTCTTTGTATTCAATTCCCACATTTATTTATCAAGATTGGACCGGTTTCGCTCATGGCGAGCATTGCCAACTGATAATAAATAAAATTTAAAAGTGCTCTTTATATAAAAAAAAACTAATTGAAATGAGAAGGTGTAATACACAATAATTGTTCAATTCAATGTTAATCATCATCAGTTAAAAATGAAACCGGTCTTGATGAATACAAGTGGAAATTGTGGAAGTACGAAGGGATATTTTGGTTTTTGTTGTTAAGGTGATAAAAAATAAATATTCGCAAAAAGGTTGCGGTCGCCTGTGATATGCTAATATGCCTGCGTTCTCACTTTGCACAAGTACGGGAATGTCATTATTTGCATGTGAGTCACGACTGTGTGGGAACAAAATTGTGTGCGCTGATTTAACGGTAAAGCATTGTCGAAAGCCGTCTACTTACCTTGTGAAATTTCTCTCAACTACACCACATTGTATGTACAAGAATATTATAATACATTACCCGCAGTGGCATCTCCTTCTTCTAGTGCTTTTCCTAACGCGGGTTTGCGACCACCGTGTCGACGGATATAACGAAGAAAACTTCGTGCCTTTTCTAAACTGTTTCCGCGACACTTTCTTCATCATCTATTAATCCTTTGTGGATCTTCTGCTGGAAACATGTTACATCCGTGATAAAATATTGTGTATCTAAACTAGGACTATGGAATCGAGTCAGTCGCTTAAAATCGGCTGACAATGGAACTGCAGCCAACAACTACGCTCCATCTTGGTTTCTTAACAAATATAATTTAATTTTAAAATATAAGGTACAATCGCAATAGACTTACATCAAAAAGTGCATACTCTGTTTGAACGGAGTACATTTTGCTTCCTAAAAAACGCCCCATTTCCCCGCAAACAAAAAACCCCTCATAAATGCGTATAAAAAATTCTTACCGTACGCTATTTTAGACCTTATTATTCCTTACGTAAAATGCTTATTACGATTGCCGGACACCCAATTCCGTTAAATAGTTTTACAATAATATATTGCTAGAGATGTGAATTTCATAATTTAATAAATTTAACATTCATTTAAAATGCGAACAATATCTTTAATCTTATTCTCGTAAGATAGAAATCTAAAAATCTAAAATATTTATATTATCGAATTGAATTATATCAGTAGTACATAATAAGTTGCAGTATAAAATAAATTGTAAACGAAAAATTCAAAAATGATGAATTTCACAATTGAAAAAATAAGTTTCAACGAGAGTATGAAGAAGAATATAATAGATTGAACATGATCGATCATAATGAGCGAAACCGGTCCTAATCGTATTAAATAAATGTGAAATTATTAGAAAATAGTGTTTCATTTATAAAATATATAATGCTTTCCGCCAAGTGAACACTTTAAAAGTGGTATAATATATGTGTTGGTAAAAATATAATTTCGCTGTAACTTACATGAATGAAAATTAATTTTTCCTCAAAATACACATATTATACAATCCTTGAAAAAGTAACAACCGTCTTTTTACCTCCAGATGGGGCAGTGATCTACTACCAATTGACACATCGGTGCGTAGAATTCTACATTCTACGCATTTTTGTGTTGCAATATCTGATGTGTATATAATTAAAATATTAATTAATAAACTTCTGATAATGGTAATAAATCGATTTCAGTCTTATTAATTACTAGATACAGGTGTGTTTTTCACTTATGGTAATCAACAATGGACGATAGCTTGATTTTTTTTTTTGCTATCTTTAAACTGCAAAATATTGGAATGGGCGTGTTTCGCAATAATAATACACTTTATCGGCATAACAGCGTAAGCGACAATTCATACATTTTACTAGAGTCGTCAGGATTTAATCTTAACGGAAGGTTTTATTAACTTCTTCTCGTAATAAGTTCGCAAAAATAGTTAATTAAATACAATTTGCAATATTTGGTCAATTAAAGTTTATTTTTGTGAGCTTATTACTAGAGGAAGTTAAAAAAAACAACAATCTCCTGTAAAATTGATGACTTTTCGCTTAAGTTTTTTTGCCGATTACAGGCCGAATTATGAATGACGTTAGTTTCATCAGCTTTCGGCCCAAATTCGCGATTGTTTACACGTGACATATCAGTTATGTGTTAGCTAATATCTTCTATTTTTATTACAATTATGATTATATCTCTAGCTAAGTAGATAATTGATTATTTAGATACATTAAAAGTAATTACTATGCGATAAAGATGCCTTATCAATACCCATGTATGACCTATAATAATTATTTATTCATATCAATTTTAAAGATAAATTTCATTCTAAGTAAAAGCGAATCTGACCATAAATTTTAACGTTAATCTAATTGTTTTTCTTTGATTAAAAAACAAAGATAATAATTAAAATAAGTCTATTTGTAATTAGTTGATATAAAGATAAGTTAAACAATGTTTTAATACTAGACACATTTGTACGTAACGTTTTGGATTCAAAGAGAATTGCTTGCTTAGTATTTGATTAACAAAAGAATACACATACATTTCGATGAGACTTACTCGATCTTTCTTCATTGTCAGTAAGTTGTAAGGAACCGTCAATGTAATGTGACGATTTGATATGTAATGTGTACAGTTTATAAAGACGAAAAATTGACAATAAATGGCGGAGGGGGGGGGAGGTCGTTAAAAATAGCCGAAATCAGCTCTTCCGTTCTAAAACCTGTATAATATATTCATTCCAGGTTCCCGGTTTCGGTAAAACCAGTATTGCAATCTATAGTTATGAAATATTACTAATACATATTAAGGAACTATGTTAGCCCTATTTAAGCGTTGAAACTCCCCCCCATTGCGATTAGAAATTCTCAGGTTAAATCACTGTCATGGATAAAAAAATAAAAATCATATTAAATACAATTTTAAATTTGGGATTGGTTGATTGCGGTTGCTTTTTATTTGAAACTTACTAGTAATCACAAGCGATTTTAAAATGAATGAAATATGTTATTTACAAAGCGAATCATATTTTTTTTTATTTTTAAAATCAATTCATTTTATTTATTGAATGAATCGCTGCTTTCTTCGGAGAACTTTATTATTTTAGACAAGCAATAGTGATATATTTAACATTAAACTATAAACTTGTGCTAAATTACATAAAATATAGTTCGTTTTTAACAAGTCTGATTATGACACTATTGGCACGCTTGCAACTGTTTCACGGTCTCTGATGTGTACAGAGAAAGCCAATAAATAATCTTAATAGTTCTTAAGTGGTCTAAAATGATTAAAACGTTATTTATAGACAATGGACGCAGTTTATATATATGAATTAGTCCATTTTTTACATTTAACGTGTGTCTATTAGAGATGCAAATTAAGTTTATTTATTATGTCTAAAGGATGTTTAATATTTATTTTTTGGAATTTATCAATAGAAAAATCATTGAACTATTGTTGTACCGTTTATATTGGTAATAAAAAAAAATCTGAACAACCTTATTTTTATAATACCCTGGGAAATATCTGTTTTTTAAGTGTTTTTGTAAATTCACGAAAAATTATTAAAAATAAAGACATTTTGGTAAAATATTTTATATTTTATGGAGAAATAACATTACGGACTTAATAACAGCCCTGACGTATTGTATTTAGAAAACATACAGTGAGTTTGGGAAGGGATACTCCATCAAGAGAAAAAAAATCCGTAATAACTTTTGCATTACATATTATTTTATTATTCTATAATTACTATTTGACTGGGAGGGGGTTGCAATAGTTTCTTTTATCTGTATCATTACATTTTGGAAAAAAATACATTCGAAAAGATGGAAATAAAAAAAATACATTGGATTTAAACGTTTTATGGAAGAAAAAACAACGCTGTATAGGGCTGTATTATATAACTTCAGACCTGTAAGTGGCTCGGATGTCAAAGGTTAAGTTACCTATATTATGACACTTCTCATTTTAATTTAAATTATGTTATGTACATGAAAATATATGTACCATTTAAAAAAGCCGATATATCGGCTCGAGGATATTAAAAGGGTTAACGGACACCCTTCACTTGCATTAGTCTGTTTTATCGAGGTTTTACTATATACGGTAAACGACATAAACCACTACTACGAATTCATAAGGCCTAAACAGGCTATTGGCTTCCGATGTATGCTTCGCTCCTTTGAGACGACATAAAACAATTAACCCAAAAAGATAGTGTTGGCGCCGCATTGGGGGCGTTATCACACGGCGAGCTCTCTGCGCTTCCAATTATTTATTTATTTTATTACAGATAATTTTAATAAATGCTCTAATGGATTCACTCTCTGGGAAACGGTGGAGGAATTACTTAATGTTTCCTTGAATAAGTTATCTCGGTTGATTTTGATTGAACAATCAATGAACGGACGTTTGGGAACATACTTGTGGTAATTATTGACAAATCAGTCTACATCAACCAATTATTTCGTCAATAACAAACTATTTTTATAAATGTCGAGTTGAAATTTAATAAATTTTATCTTATACATTTGCATAAATTATAATTTATTATTTTATTTCATGAAGAGGTTGAGATAGGTTAGGTTAAGAATATTTTTTAATAAAATACTATTTTTATGCTAATTTGGTCATTTTGTAAATAATACTGACCACACACATACTTATAAAATTAATACTATTAAAAAGTATTGAATATACTGATAACATTTTGTTGCTAAAAATAATTGTAATTTGACAGTAAATATAGACAAGTTTTGATAAATGTATATCGATTTACTTCATAAATAGATTGTTTTGTTTTTTTTATTACAATCTTTTAAGCCATGCTTAAATCCAAACTGGATGAATCCACTTTGCTACCGCGATAATTTTCATACTGAAAATAATTAGTGGTTTATCTAAATTTAATTATTATTTTAAAAGGGAGGAGTCATCCAACATAAAAAAATAATTTACTGCCATTCGTAGTTTAATTTATTTGCAAGAATTGTAGGCTACTCATTTTAAATACTTTATTGTTTATTCATATATAATTTAGTAATGATTTTTATTAACATAAATAACAATGTGATAATTTTAAGTGAAACAGTCTGCGAATTTAACATCAAAATGTCGTTTAACTGTATTCTTAATATTTATTAAATGATTAAAAGATATTCGCAACTTAAAAAAATCATTTCTTTTATGTCAATAATACAGCGTGTGCGAAAAATTCAAATTATTTACGTTTATTTGTTTATTATTCAAATAAGAACACGATTATCGTACACATGTACAAATCCGGTATATCGGATACTGGCCTGCACAAAATGTCAGCGGGAGAAAGGAGTGAGCGGACAAACGGCGACAGGTAGGACAGTCTCCCACGCCACAGGCTCGTCGCCCGACTCTTGTGTTGTTGACCTCCGACCATCATCAGCGAGTGGAGTTCACCCACAGGCTGCCATCCACGCCCACCTCTCGGCTGACTCACCTTCCGCGGTTTTGCAAAGCCACGTGCGCGAGTAAACCTTCGGGGTAAGAATCCTCGGACAATGTCAGCGTTTCAATGGAATGACGTGAGAATTCACTGTCGACACAACAGAATAATGAATGAAAATAAATCGGCGGATAAAATTATTACATTGTAATAAAAAACGAAGCAGAAATTGCAAAGTTTTAATTGCATTTCAATAAGTGTTGCTTTTCAATACACTCAGTTCTTTTTTACACAATCTTTAAATAAAACGGTCCACTAAAAAGATTAAATACTATGTTTTACACGAATTACAGTAGAACCCCTATTTACACTAACCCGAATTACACGCTGGCTTGAAATATTCGCCGCACATCCCCCAATTGAACGGTCGCATTCCATTGTCGTTGCTACGAGACAGTCGTCTGTGCGGTGCATACAATCGAATGTTAGCTAGCCTCTGTGTATTCAACACGTGCCAGGCTATACACGCATAGCCGGGCAACTGTATATGTGTTGGATTTTGGCGCGCTTTGCATTTTATTACTTTTTTTAAACTAAATATTTCGTCCATATATTTTTTTTTGCAAAATTATGGGAAATCTTATTTTTGTGTTTTTCGCGGAAAAACAAAATCCCTAATTTTGTATGAGATTCACTCCCCCAATTACACTACTCCAAATTACACGATCCCGACTTAGTGTAAATAGGGGTTTTACTGTATTTGTTCTAACACGATTTCCAGAAACAAAAAACACACAAACAAGTAACGGACTTCCTTGTGAGAAGAAATTCACCAACGCTAGACAGTGATAACAAACATAAAGCCTACACGTCAAACGTGTCAGACATTTCTAGCGATTAATGCGATTTACGTCTAGTCCAGTGGAGGGGAACCTGTGGCCTCTTGGTTACTTTGATGCGGCCTTTTGACTTACTCAAAATATTCACTTTGATCAAAAAACTATACGCAAGCGTTTGGAAAAGATCGTTATCAACCCATTATATGTCCAACAGTCGAAAAAAAAGGAAGGGGTGGCAACGTTTTCTTTACTGCGGCCTTATGTTGAATCACATAAATGAATGTGGCATTTAGAAATTAAAAGGTTCCCCAACCCTGGTCTAGTCTCTTATTAAGTCCCCGAACGGTATTGCTTATTGGGCATACATAAATACATTTTTTTTTATATCACAATGTTTTTCTTTTTGAAAATTACACTGTCTTTTAAATTCAGTAAATCAATTTTTCTATGATTTTTTTCCACGGTTTTTTATGGAAATCTACCGAGTAAAAAATAAGTGTATGTTTTGTTATTAACCCCCCAGAGATTTTTTAAAGCCATATTGAAGTCACGGATAACTTTTATTCCTAACAAAAAAATTAAAAAAAAAAAAAAAACTCGGAAGTCGTTGTATAAAAGACAAAAGTGATTGTATGGGCACAAGAGGTCTGCACGGGCCAAAATTTTACAAAATTACCCGGTCCGAGCCGGAAAAACTCAGGCCCGACCCGGCCCGGGCCCGAGTCTAATACCGAACTTGTTACCCGAAGCCCGAAACTTCTTATTTTAGCTCGCCGAGGAATTTGAAATCCTCGTTGAAATATAGCTAAACGTGAAATTTTTAAAAATATTTACAATTTGACCTCTTTAGATCAACATAATTTCAATACAAATATATTAGCAAAAGTACTGTAAATAATTTGATATTTTGATAAAAAAATAACTAAAAGTTTCAAAAATTCCATTAAAAAAACGGAAATTCAAAAAATCGCATGTGCTTTTGGTGGTCGTTTCTGTCCCCACGGCTGACGACTAACTGAAGTCGGTACCCTTCTTAACAAAATATGAGCAAAAGCAACGATATTCAGGTAGAAGAAGGATGAACAGTGGGATCAATAGATAACGGTGTTTACTTGTGACCATATGGTCACGCCCGTCCTTGGAGGGTTAATTGTTATTATATTCAATAATCATTAAAAAAACAATTATTATACTTCAAGCGAAATTAAATATCTCACAATAAATGTTGATTATTTATTGCAAAAAACCAATCGGCGTAATCAATATACGCACACAGCTCTCACTTGCAGTTGCAGTAACTCGAATCTCAAGAATACTACTGAACCATCTCAAATTTAATTGTATGTTAAATTGGAAATTAATATAATTATCAGAAAACAGTCAGTTAAGTTGCTGTTATTATATTTCATTGATATGTTTGCTCACTTATTTTCTCTTAGGTTATCATGTAATAAACGCTCTACTTGATTGGTTACAGTTCTGAATACTAAAGAAAACAGCATTGGGAGAGGTATCGATATATAAGTACAGTGGAACCCCCAATTACACTACCCCGAATTGCACTACCCCGAATTACACGCTGGCTTGAAATATTCGCCGCAAATCCCCCAATTGCATGGTCGCATTCCATTGTCGCTACTAAGAGACTGTCGTCTGTGCCTCGCATATAGTCAAATGTTGGCTAGCGTCTGTCTGTGTGCGGGATATTCATTACTACAAAAACTAAATATTTCGTCCATATATTTTTTTGCAAAACTAAGGGAAATCTTAGTTTTGCGTTTTCCACAGAAAAAAACCAAATCCCTAATTTAGTATGAGATTCACACCTCCAATTACACTTCCCCCAATTACACGGTCCCGACTATAGTGTAAATGGGGGTTTTACTGTATTATTTTTGTTCTTTAAAAATGATATTGTAATGTAACACTTCTGTTTGAAAGGTTTTGCAGTTTTAAACCATAAAAAACAAATCAAATATAAATGAATTTTCCTTAAAATTATATATCATGCAAAACAAACGTTCCTATAATTAAAGATTTCGACTGAATATCAAATTTAAATCGTTCAAATTATGTACAATCCCACAAGTTTTGTCACTAACGACCCGAGTTTCGCCTTTCGGCATCTTCAGTCGTTTAAGTGCACGGATGAACTTTGATGACGGATGAAGTTTCTTCGAACTTCAACAACTTCTCTCTTCTTTCTAACTGAGTCAGTTCAAGTTTATATCAAGTTCATGCATTTGAACGCCTGAAAATACGGAAAGAAGAATCCCGGATCGTTAGTGACAAAACTTGTGTGAATTTACATTTTTTGAACGAATCAAATTTAAAACTTCTTATGTATCTATGCATTATAAAGCGAACATTATAAAGCGAAAAAAGATAATTCAATGATTATTATGGATCAACTTGAAGTTGATAAAAGAAACTATTACATTTAACATGACAAATATGGTATTGTTGATAGATTTTTTGGCTTTACACTGTCGTCAAAACTGTGTTCAAAAGAATTTTCTATGAAACCCCACACATAATATATATAAAAACATTTCACGAAGAATTCAAATTAATAAAAATGCATTTGTATATGTGCTATTGTTCGATCTAATTTCAAATACATTTTAAATTTATATTTATGACAGCATTGCTGCCGGCGTCCGTGGCTTCTTGCACATTTTTTGATGCGAATCGACTCTATTCGACCGCTAGATGGGGGCCATGTGGAGTGCAGTTTATCAATTTATTTGAACGGCGACGCTGATTGGATGACGCCTCGCCGTGCCGCTAAAAGCATTGCATTCTAATAAATCGTAATTATAAATTTGCATTCACAAATGCATCTTCCATTAGTAATACTTATTGTCAACAATAATTTATTAGTAATCGTAATTAGCCCCGTTAGAAAGTTGTAACTGTATACATAATTTTCTTGTGTGCTAAGACACTTTTTTGCAGTTTTGATAAACTGAGCTTTTTTCAACTATGATTGTACCTTTAGCATTCTTTTAATACTTTCCCTACGGTGCTAAATTGCTCCGATATGTTGCTGGCTCTTAAACAGCGGTGGGCTGCCAATAAGTTAACAAGGGGCTCGCGTAATCACGAAGCAATTTGAAGTGTTCTGACGAAGGAGTGAATTTTCTTAACGCTCCTAAGCTATTACATACAATACTTAAATAAGCAATCGATTTTTACCTAATACAAGTATAATATGTAACAATATGACTTATCAATTTAAATATCTAAAAATGTACTATTCTGTATACTGAAGCTGTCGATAGATAATATATAAATTAGAAATTGCTGTTATAAACTAATTTGATATGAGAATATTGTATCCTCATAAGTTAACAAGGGGCTCGCCGGCCTCAGTAAAATTCAACAAGGGGCTCGCGCGAGCCCCTGCGAGCCCTCTCCAGCCCACCCCTGCCCTTAAAGAAGGAAAGTGAAAAAAACATGTTTTCACACTTACCACCCTTTGATAGACGGTAAAAATCCAGGAGGTATATTTCTAAAAAACATTTTTTTTCAATTGGTTCGTGAAAGGCCAACAACATATCGGAAGTATTTTTAGTGTTAAAATCAGCCGTTCACATGGTAGAACGTATGGAATCGTAATGAAGTGTTCAACAATAGATGTTTCGACGAAAATTGGACGGAAGTATAACATAAACAAAATAAATAAATAAACTTTTCGCTCTGTACATCATGTGTTCAAGGTTTGATTGATCACAGATTGGGTGAAAAAAAATATTGAAACATCTTTCTTTTTCTACACAAGTGATATTTTAAAGTTGTACTTGTATCGTAATCTTTTCCGGAAAAAAAGGTTGGCTCACCATTAGTTTTCATTGAAACCCATTTTCATTAGGAGTACATACTTATACTTCATGCCAGAATAATACATAGTCAAAAAAGAACTCTTTCAATACTATTGAGTCGTGGTGTTTTGAACGGATTCTTAATCTAACATTAAACAAAATATCTCAGTTGTAGTCACCACTCTGCCTCTTACACAGAATGATATTCACTACGTTAGCACTTAGCAGCTTTACACTGTTAATGATTGTTAATGGTTTGAAACTGCAAATGTATTATATTTTGTCGCCAGACCTATGAATATTTTCATTTCGAAAGCATGCATTTAAGTTTTACTCGACGAATTTTGCAGTATCTAATGTAAGATATGTATTAAACGTTATACTAATAAAAACACAGTATTCCTTTGTACTTTATTCCACTTTATTTAATAGGTCAGGACCGATTTCGCTCATTGCGAGCATTGTCAACTGATAAGAAAAATATATGAACAGTGTTATTTATACAAAATTAAATTGAAATAAAAGGTGTAACCAACAATAAACAACGAAAAGAATTAACAAATTACAGTATAAGCGACTCTACAATTACACAAAATTAAAATGCTCGCAATGAGCGAAACCGTTCCTGACCTATTAAATAAAGTGAAATAAAGTACAAAGGAATATTGTGTTTTTATTAATATAATGCCTTTCCACCAAGTATTGACAGTGAACACCCTAAAAGTGATATATTAAGCGACCAAATAGCAAGCATTTATTTATTGATCACTTTTAAGGTGTTCACTGTCAATACTTGGTGGAATGGCATTATAATAAAAATAATGAAAGATTTTCAGTACTTTTTCCACTGAAAATTTATTTGATCAGGACCGGTTTCGCTCCTCGCGAGCATTATCAACTGATAATAAGTATTTTTTTTTATTTAAATTTAACTTATATAAATAAATAGCACTGTTTAATTTATTTTTCTTATCAGTTGATAATTCTCGCGAGGAGCGAAACCGGTCCTGATCAAATAAATTTTAAGTGGAGAAAGTACTAAAAATCTTTTATTATTTTTATTTATTCATTGATTTGGCATTTACTTGGTATAACTCCATTATAAAAGGGTAAAAGTGGCAACGTATATAGTTATACAGTTTTAACTGTAGAACTAAAATACGTTGCTATTTTTACCATATTGAATAGCAAGCAGTTCTCTTAAAACAATTCCTGTTACCAGTCCACATATTATACTCTAATTGTAAAGCGGGTATATTCGAAAGAAAGACTTGAAAGGTGGTGAGGTTTTGATAGGGTTGGACATTACAAAAATACACGTCGTTGTAAAATATAATATTTTAATTTCTTCCCTTCAACATGCGTATTTTTTCGTGAATTTTTTAAATATCTCACAGTCGCAATATTATTGAATTGAATCAAAAGCAGTGTGGTGATATCATAAATTAAAAATAACTCAAATAATTATTTACGATTGAATTTTTTTATAATTAGTAACGTAATGTAATAAAGATAATAAAACAAGAATTATCGTGTTTTAAGTGCCGTTGTAAATTTGCAACGTGCCAAAAACATGTATTAAAAATAAGTAAATTATAATAAAAATAAAAAATAAATAGAAAAAAATATTAAAATAAATCGGCAAATAGCTTATGCAAGAATGACGCATGTCATCTAAGGTCATTGTATGGAGCATCAAGAAATCATTAAATATATGATTATTCAAAAATATTTTGTATGTTGTGGAACATAAATAATATCTTACCTCACCATAGAATGTACTTATTTTGTTAATTTAAATAATATATATCAAACGACAATTTATATTTTCATAAAATGATGCATGCAATTGTCTAAATCAGCGATGTCCAATACGCGGCCCTATTGGAGTTTACAGCCTTCTACAAATATATTTTGCATGATGTTATTCATAAATCTAAAAAAACAAAGCACTGGCGTGAATTTCTTAAATTTATATCAGCATTTTGTGTATGATATCCAATTGTTTTCATGTCAGCTGGGTCACAAATGGAGTTAATAGACTTCAAATCAAGCATCGGGTTAAAATGAATGTTTGTAGAAATTAAACGTGAGTTTTATCATAAATGTATCTTCGAGGATAAATTTCCAAAAATTAAAAAAAGCTGGCAATATGCATTACAGCCACATATCGCTGCGAGTGGTTCTTCGCTGAAAATTGTAAATACTGAAAACGAAACGTCTCAACAAGCTGGCCGATGAAAACTTAACCAATCAACTGCGATGTGCATCGAATAAATTACCAGTCGATAAAAAAAATCAAATGGTCTTGAAAAAACAAGTGTCACATTAATTATTAAGTAAATAAAATGTTTTGATAATTGTTTGGCTGTTTTTAAAATAAAGAAAGTATCATGATAATTATTAATTAATATATCGTTTTTTATGCGGCCCGCCATATACCGGTAATATTTTATTTGGCCCATCAAACGATTTCTGTTGGACAAAGCTGCTCTAAATAGTTTTCTAAATAAGCAGGGCTGTGAAATCGTTGAAAATAAAACGATTTAAACATTAAATTAAAACACGACTACGACTTGAAATTGTCTACATTATTTTTTATCACTTCCCTTTCTTCTATTACATACAGATTACATACATTATTTCACCAATCAAAACGATGAATAAGCGAATTAAAAAATATATTTAACTTACTAATAATGTATGTGTATAATTAAGGATTACAGCTTTCCATGTGAACAGGGTTGTGAATCCCTCATTACAGTATCTTAACTCATTAACTCGATAAAGAATTGAGAATATTATTTCTGATTTATCTAATATTACAAAATATCATAAATCAATTTTAGAAAGTTATTGGAACACAATAAACTACATTATAATACATACACATATCGGTTTTTGTAAGAAATACGACCCGTGTAAAATAATGATATGGTATTTAGAGTAGAATCGTGTTTTTCACTTTCCACTGTTTTGCAGTTATCTGATTCTGTTTTTATGACAGCCAAACAGCACGATTAAAATGTAGTCACTCACTAACAGACTGGCAATTAATTATTTTTTTATGGTGCAAATGCGTCGCTACATGGCATTGTTTTAAATTAGTTTGCAAGATATTGTTAGTGACTTGTAGTTTGGTATAGTTGTCGTTGCGAACTGTGATATCCCATATTTTCAACGATTTTATCATTCTAGTTATATGCACCAAACGAATGACATCTAACATCCTAATTTATATTGTGATAATTAATTAACAAATAGGAAGAGTAGATGTATTGTGTACCTTTACTATGCCACTATATATAGATAAGTAAATGCACGCTTAGACAGAGTTCCGATGAGGGCGTCAAGTAGAGCTAAAATACATTTTTATTTTTCACCGTGTTATAATGAAGTTCTACCAAGTTAATGACAATTCAATTAATAAATTTTTAGAGTCGGTTCAAGTTCATCCGTGCACTTGAACGCCTGAAGATGCCGAAAGACGAAACCCGGGTCGTTAGTGACAAAATCTGTAAGAATGTACATAATTTGAACGATTCAAATTTAATAACTTTTTAATAGTTATTTGTCAATATATAATCAAATTTGATAACTCTTTATTAAGAAAATAAGTACAAAAGAATGTTGTGTTTTTCTTAATACAATACCTTTCCACCACGTATTGACAGTGAACACCCTAAAAGTGATAACTCGGTATTCTATTAGATTGCGTCACAAATTGTAGCATGTGTGACGCAATCTAATAGAATGAAAACTTAATGAAAAACGTTTTATTTTTTAATTCAATATGTAAAATATAAGGGATGCGAAAATTCAGTTTTAGATGTTAAAAATTCAATTAGACACGGACATACTGTTCAAGCGATCTGAATAAAGAGTGCTCATTTCAAAAACCGTATATTATTAATTAATCGTACAAGTTTATAGCTCATGCTTTATGAATACAACTTAAAAACAGATACTTATTCAGTATGAGGTAATAGTCAAAAATAACCCTGCCTATCAAAGTAATGGAGTGAACTATTTTTTTTCTTAATTATTATCAATTTAAAAATAACTTTTTTTTGATAACGCATTTTTATTAACATACATTTATTAGTGAACTTCAACGTTCCACTTAACATACAATTTATGATTTAAAAAAAAACTTATCAAAATACTGATTAGGCGAAGAAATGAGACGCAATGCAAGGTCACACAAAAAGCTCTGTAAAAACTAAATTATGCGCGTTGTTTACCAGATTTCGAAATGATTTTTTTCAATTGCTAAAATAATTCTACTTTTCTTTCGATTTATACAAATCGCTATTGCTATGAGTCATAAATTTGATTAAACAATTCATTAGTCAGACAACTCTGAAATTTGTGTTAAATATGTACATAGTTAGATGTAAAATGTTGCATTCTATCAGGTTAAGTAATACAGATAATTAAAAAATACTCATAAAATCTTACTGCCGATAAACATTTTTTTTAAAACCATGTCCGCTCCCAATGTGGAGCATATGGACTCCAATGGAGTTTATCTCAACAGTAATGTTTCTACGAGAACTGCTTGTTACTCAGTTCCTCAACCTCTCTTTTTCCAAAGAGAGTAGGAATAGAAGGAATGGACTAAAACAGGACCAGTGGTTAGCTAATCGCTCTCGGTACGCTCCGTTCATAGCATAGGATGGGTGAGAGGGGGGAATTCAAGACATCACATACATCCATGCCTTTGAACAGAAATTCATAAATCGATTGAAAAATCAATTTATAAAACTGTCCGTACCGGTATTTGAACCCGGGCCCTCCGTAGCCGAAGCCAACAACGTTGACCACTCGACCACAAAGGCGGCCTTTCGACTTGATCAAAATATTCACTATGATCAATCAACGCATTATATGTTCGACAGTTGAAAAAAAGTGGGGAGGGTGTTAAAGTTTTGTTGGTATTTTTAGTTTTAAATTACTTTGGAATCATATTTTGTATGATGTTATCAAGCCATGTTTGAGAATGATTTTTTTTATTTACTAAATTACATTCATGGTGCATGTTTCTACTTCAATTTTGGAATAAGCAGGATTTGCAAATAATAGTCTCATATGCGTCTGATGTTCAAGGAAATACGGTTTGTATTAAATGTTTCTCTCAGAGTCATATACCCACATCGATAGATATCGTTATAGGTGCTCATAAAATGAAGTTTTGTTTCGGGAGTGGCGAAACTGGCGCAGCTGGCAGTCGCGTGCGTCGTTAATCTCGTCTGTCCCCGAAGTCGTATTTTTTAGAGGGGACGTGTCACCAACTAAGCCGCCAATTACGTCGATAAATATCTTCCGCACATTTCTTTGTGTTTTGTAATTTATTGTTCTTCCCCACGCGGATTTGTGAAATCCGATTATTTCTGCCTCCCGTTCGCCACTTGGCGGCGCAGTGCCGCAGAATATTTTTCTCGAGGGCAGCGAAAAGTTTATATTTTTTAAATATAATTTTATTAATATATACATATTTTATTTTAACCATGTCCGCTCCCGATGTGGAGCATATGGACGTAGGTCATGCACACTATGAAGAAGCAATGAACCTGAGTAAAAAATAATACCAAATTTCAATTATTATATCGATTAAAATAATCATCAAATATCGCCAGAGAAAGTCATCCGTTGAATATGAGCACATCTCTCTGGAAGAATTTTTCTGTTTCCCTTTATGTAATTTTTTTTTCTTTTTTGCCATGTCCGCTCCCAATGTGGAGCATATAGACTCCTAATGGAGTTTATCTCAACAGATGTGTTTCTACGAAAACTGCTTATTACTCAGTTGCTCAACCTCTCTTTTTCCAAAGAAAGTAGGAATAGAAGGATAGGGCTAGGACAGGACTAGTGGTTAGCTAATCGCTCTCGATACGCCCCGTTTATAGGATAGGATGGGTGGGAGGGGAGAATTCAAGACATTACATACATCCATGCCAAATATTTGGCGCATTGGCATTAGCTGTAATGCCTTATATATTTTTAATTATTTTTTTTAAATATATTTTTATTAGTAATCACTTTGTTTTTAAATCTATACCCGCTCCTAACATAAATATCTCAACAGAAGTTTTTCTACAAAAATTGATTATCTTTCAGTTGACTATAAAGGACTGGACTATTGGTTAGGTAATCGTTCTCACCATGCACCATTATTTTACTAACAAAAATCCATGCCTTCGACAGAAACCGATAAACCGGACTGAAAAAATGATGTTTGTACTGTGATTTGAATCCGAGAGATTCGTCACGGAAACCTACGACGTTGACGGATACGCCGGATCCCGAAATCCCGGGATTGCAACAGTATTAATCCCGGGATTGGGAAAATAAATCACGGAAGAGCTAATAAAAAGATGTCGCGCTGTTATTTTTGATAAATCCGTAAATTCCTGGGATTTTGGATTCAAAAATGATTGGAAAAGCTACAAAAAAAAATCCCACGCTAGTAATTTTTGGAAATACGCAAATTTATGGGTTTTTGAAATTGACGTAAAATTGTTTGAAAAATCCCATGATTTCAAAAACTTTCTCAATCCCGAATCCCAATTTATCCACGATTTTATGATGAGTGTTCAATCCCGGGATCACAAAAAGGGTCCGGGATTGGATGCCTTACTCGTTGTATAATAAATATGGAAAATGTATAAAATAGGAATAGATATATTATTAAGAGCCAACCTACGCCAATGAATGATTTTCTGGTAAGTTTGTCGAAGTAAGTAAACAACTGGCGTGCCAATGTCGTGTTGTGTTCCGATTTGACAAAAAAATGCGATTTCGGACATACGAATAATGTGTAAGGAATTCTCAAAATAAGAAAGTGTACAACTGATATGGGGCGGCGAGGCGTTTCAGTGGAAGTAATGGATTAGCGTTTTTCTAACATAACAAGCGCTTCAAATTCATTCATTGTTTTGTTTACTATATCCACATTATTTCGGCGAATTGAATTGTTAAAACTGGAATAAGAATCGTTCAAAAGAAAGATTTACTATATTTTGTAAAATCGTGGTCGAATAATGGAAACCTCGTATTGATGAGCTAGTTTAGTTATCTTGTTGAACTAAAATAATAGCTCATTTAGGCAAACCGAGTACGCAGCACACGTGATTTGGCCGAGCGATCCGACGAGTGAGCGAGTGAATAGAAACCGTTTCTGTTTCCTCGGTTAGTATGATACCACCATTACCTGTACCTCGGCTTGTCTGAACAGGAATTTGACAAGTCGCGACCTGAGGACTACAAGGTTCTTCTATGTGAAAATTTTTGAAGAAAAAGAAGTAACAATGCAGTAAGTAGTCTTCCAAGTACCATTATTGGTATACATTTTTATTTTTGTTTCGTCAATTTTTTTCACATAGAACCTTGTAGTACTCGGCTCGCGAAGTGCTGTTGAATCGAATTAAAAGCGTTTAAAAATTAGCTAAATCATTAAAAACTTGTATGCGTGTAGACACTTACTCGGTCAATATTATTTTTCGGCTAGTCTAAACGAGGCTTTAGTTTAGTGAAGGTCTAATTCAAGCTTCCTTTAAACCAGCTCGGTTAATTAAAGTGCATCATACTATTTTTTTTTATATTTCCATACGTTTGTCACTTACATAATGAGTTTTGGTTTTCGACATCTTCAAACTGTACGGATAAACTTGAACTGATAATAATTGAATGAATATATTATTTACTTTGTTTAAAAATAATCGATTGCCGACTGATTTAGATTTAATATTCATATGATACAGATCAGAGGGGGGCAAACTTTTCGGATGAAGGGCCAAATTCAGGAATTCAAAATGAACGGCGGGCCGCAAGTAAAATACCATGTTTATTATCATGAAAAAAATCTAATGAGAGGAATGGAACTGTTTTACGTCTTCTAACTTTTTTTTTTAAATTCTTGTGTTTGTTTTGTAGTTAAGATCCTTAAAACTACTTATTAAACTACTAACTATATTAAATGTGCATTGGTGAAGTTTGATCGTAAAGAGATTCATGATTAAAAATGTCTGTTCACATATAGGTTGATCCAAAAAAAACAATTGTTATATTTATTGTCGCATCATTTTTTAAAAAGGCGTTAAAAGTTAAAAAGTGAATCTTTTTCAAAAATATACTATTGCTCGGGGGCCGCAGAAAAATATGCGGCGGGCCACCGTTTCCCCGTGCCTGATATAGATGATGTTCAAATCTCATCTTACTACTTCACTCTTTACATAAAAGCTAATAAAATAATCGCTCGGTGTTGAGATACCAATTGATGATATTTTTTTTTGCTTTATTTAAACTAATTTTGTAATACCGGTTATTGATATATCCGCCCGGTATTGCAGTCCCTAGTATAGACTTCCGGGACCGGAAAGCTCACGTTACGACGTTACGTTATCACTCTGTCACATTATTTCCTGGGAGCACCGTCTGCGGTTACGTTTACGACCTCAGGGGGCGTGTGCCGTGCGTCGTGTGGCATTAACAACTAATTCACGTCTTCTAAGGCGTGGGCGGCAGAAGCGATGGTTGAATGGGCTCCAAATTGCTCTGATGCCAAACAATGCACGCTGGTTTAATCTTAAACCGCGGCAGACGTCGTGAACTTATAACATGCAGTTAATTGCTGTTATTTAACGTTTGAAATGTGACACTTGTTTTACTTTTTTAAATATTATACGTCTTTATTATTTTCTAAAATGCATTGGTTAGGGATGTGTCAAATTTAATTTAAGAATTTAAAAGTTTTCCGACTTCCGATAGACAATCTGTCTATCGGAAGTCGGATAAAGTTTGGAAAACAATATTCGCACATTTTCAAAATTAATCTTGTCAAATTCAAAATTTAATTGAAAAAACAACTGTGTTTTTTAAATCAAATATTATCTATTTCATATACGGTAAAAAATAGCAAAGTATTTAGTACTACAATTTTTTTTAAATTCAGTTGATAACTATTTCGGCGTATGCCTTCATAGTTCTGATGAAGGCATACGCCAAAATAGCTATCAAATGAATTTCTATCATGTAAATGTCAATTCAATCAATTATCTTTTTCGATTTATTCAAGAAAACATTGTTATTTATTTGATTTAAATGTTCCGTGCACTTTTTTGTGAAAGGAAATCGACAAGTAAAATTTTGGAAATGGCGACTCAATTTTCTTTTATGTAACACTAGTGTATCTTTGTTACTCATTCTTCACTGCAAAGCTTTTAAGTTTGTCACAAACAGACATACAAATTATAATATTCAAATTTCGGTTCACGGTTCATTCACAAAATATCGTTTTCTCGAGAATTTTATATGGCATGTGTTATAACTAACTTACAATAATGCTTTTTGGCGATTCGAGTCCTTAATCAAACAACTGAGTGCGATGAAAGTCCAAGAGTCCTTAATACTAAGCTACATGACAGGACATCTAAGATTTATAGCGCTATCAGCCATTAATTAGAAACAAAAAAAGAGTAATTGCTGAACATCATTATTTGCTCCGTGCCAAAGAAAAAGATGCAACATGAACAATTTTAAGTTTTGTCACTTCTGACTGTAATATAAATGAAAATCTTCACTCCACGTGTAATTGTCCAAGTAACCGCCTACTCTATCTCACTATTCATTTCGTGCCAATGATTTTCTGTTGTCCTATTTTTACCGAGGTATTCAAATGTCGACAATACAGTAAATATATCTTCATATATTACTTATTAATATAATATTCTCGATATGTTTAACTATATAATTTCCCGAGACAAAATGTTATGTTACGGACACTCGATAATTAAAACTGTTGACATACTCAAAAAGCTTACGGTGAATCTTTTGTTGTTAGTCATTTAATCCCATGCCTGTCGTCTATTGGACATATATGTTATCCAAGACTTTTTAGTTTTTTCTGGTAAACTTTACTGAACTAGTATAATATGGTTACTGAATTGAGTTGTTACATAATTTTCTCGGTTATTTTTTATATGATTATTATACTAATAAATACATATTGTTGTGACAACCCTAACGTTTCAGAAGTTCGTATATTTATACATGTAAATTACACTTTGACAAAGAATTCTACATTTATTTAAATAGTATCACAATGGAAAGTTTTGCAAAATGAATGAGTGTTATCAATTGATCAAATCTGACCTAATTTTTAAAATGTGGAAATTTAACAATTTCTTTCCAATAATTGTTTGCTATATTACGAATTATAGACTTTATAATCTAAAAAAAAAGTTTTAGTATTAAAAGCTTATTTATCGCATAAAAAAGAATTTTCATGACATAGTAGATGGCCACAGATAAATGTGATCATATCTCCGTATCATATTTATTCGAGGTTGAGATTAAAATCAGCAAAACGGTCATGAACATAGTTCAAAACTTTATTTTGAACTATGCATATTCTTATTTTATTCTCTTTGCTGCAACTTTAACTGTAACGTAACAAATACTTGAAGAAATATATCTCAAAAATGATTGTTTTTAATTAAAAAGAAATGTATATTTATTTTTTATAATATTCATGTTAAAAAGCGCACTTTGTTGGACATATCAACATAGCTAGTCACGTTTTTTACCGACTCAATTATAAACTTGATCGTTCTAGTATCGTATGTTTTTTTAAGATTGCGTCACTTCTAATAAAATATCACTACCTAACTATGGTTGGGATAGATCAGACACAATACAACAGTACAATAGATATAAAGAACTTTTGCATCGTTGGTTTTACTTGTATTGATAGTATTTTATATAATAAATGACTAGAGCAAATAAACATTGTCTAATACTAGAAATCAAAATATATTTTAATATGACATTGCAGTTTGATTTCCTTCAGAGCTATTTTCATTTGCATCTAGAAAGTTATTTTAAGCTGTCTGAAAGTTGGTTTAACACAAATAATCATGTAATCATCACTGCTATGCTATGCGCATTGATGTTTTTATAGGTTATTTGTTTTTGGTTGTTTTGATCGATCTGTCAAACGCATACGATGTCGTAGAGGTAAGAAATTCAGAATTTCGTTTTATTATTTCAATGTCAAGCAGTGAATTTCCACATTTCGTGGCGTCTTATGTGCTTAAAAGATCGACTAAAACAACCAAAGTAACTTCTATAATGACTAAAATGAATCGTTTTATTGATATAACATGGCAACCGTAAAAATATACGCTATTGTGTTATACAAACCGCCAAAATCTAAAACAAAACTTATATCGCTACCATAAAGCAACAGTGTGATCAAATGAAAAAAGTCGATTTAAGATAAACATGTCAAACGATTGCTGAAAGCTTAACCATTAGAAAATGCTCCATTTAAAAGAAAAATCTTACATTTAAAATTATTGATATTATCCTGTTACTTAAAAAGAATCAGCGAGATTAGTTAAATATCTAAATACAGATAATAGTATACACAAAAACCAACACTTATCTTTTACCATAAACCGTAAAACATAAAATAAAACCATAATATGATATTAAAAAAGTAAAACACAAACCTTAAAGTTCAATTATTTAACGTAGTATTTTCGACTTATCTAACTCTTGCTTTAGGGTAGCGATATTTCAGATTTTCCAAAATAAGTGTCTAGATTTTTATGCCGTTGAGAATAGTCGCTGGTTTCAGGTGTGCAGTGGCGTTGAAATCTTTTAAAGGGACGTTTTAACCCTTGTGATACTTTCAGGTAAACTTCTTAACGCATGCGCAACAAAAACCCTCCCACCTGTGAATTGTTTTGAAATGAAATTCTCACAATTAATTGTTTGATTTTCTTTTGTTATAGGTTAGTTCCACATCGTGATAAGAATATTCATTTGATTCTGGCTGTACTAGTTTTAAAGTGACTCGGATACAAGGCAAGTAATTCTATATTGTTCATTTTCAATACCAAATGTAGGTATATATCGATACTCGAGGTCTACAATGAACTCATTAAACATTGTTGTGAAATAGTAATTGTTTGGACATTTCCCTATTATATTTTACTTATGTTACTATTTTAACAAATTGATGATTGAAACAAGTAACATTTTAAAATCTAACAGCTGAAGATGTCTAGTAGAATAGAAAATATTTGTTTTATTATTAAATATTTCTTAATATAGAATATAATTCGTTTCTTACATATCCAAGTAACTTAGTTATTCTATCTATTGAATATTGAAGGAAGAGAACAGTTTTCTATACAAGATTACATCATAGACGAAATAATCTTAAATTTTGAAATAAATCTCTATTAAATTCGTGTTTCGATATTGGTAAACGTCAAGGTAATCATAAATAGAGTACCTATTGAGTTTTTGGCTTAGATAATAGAAAGTGGAGAGAAAAATAGTGCAATAGTTTAGAGTCAACTTTTTGGGTGTGTTTTTTTTTATGAAATGCAAAATAATGCAAAGAATATTTTAGCAAAATAAGCGTATTGTGCTATTTTAGCGATCGCAAATTTAAAACGGGCCTCTTTGATTATTTTAATATACGATTCGTTTCACGATTAAAATTTACATTTTTACAGCGCTTCTCAAAAGAAATATTAAATATATTCACGGTATTTTTTCGAAATTATTTTTATGCAATTGTATTGGTTTTTTTTCATGCTTTCGTGATACAAAATACTTGAATAAAATTGTGATCTGAAAACCGAGCGTAGATTAAGTGACTAGCTTCTTGTCTTATCTAATTATTCTTGCGTTAATTTTCCCGGATTGTCTGAATATTTTGCTTTGCCGGAATCTCAACGGAAAATTATCCAGCAGACCACTAAATCTTTTTACTGTTGATAATTGCAATACAGTAAAACCCCCATTTACACTACAGTCGGGACCGTGTAATTGGGGGTAGTGTTATTGGGGGTGTGAATCTCATACAAAATTAGGAATTTGGTTTTTCCCGCGGAAAACGCAAAACTAAGATTTCCTTCAGTTTTGCAAAAAAAAAATATGGACGAAATATTTAGTTTTTGTAGTAGTAAATATCCCGCACATTGACAGACGCCCAGCTATACGTGTATAGCAAGGCACGTGTTGAATACACAGACACTAGCCAACATTTGACTGTATGCGCGACACAGACGAACATCTCTTAGTGACGACAATGGAATGCGACCGTGCAATTGGGGGATTTGCGGCGAATATTTCAAGCCAGCGCGTAATTCGAGGTAGTGTAATCGGGGTATCCACTGTACTTCAGAAGACTACCGACTCAATGTGAATCATACCAAGAAATATGTTCAAGACAATAAATTTCATTTTCTGATGCATATTCATAAAATAACTGAGAAAAAAACTTGATTCTATCCTCCAGATTACACTATAAGTTGTATTTAAATCGTAAAATATTTTATCTCATAGTGATATCTTCTACAGAACGGTGACGAAATATTAAACTTAAAATCTTTATTACAATGGGTTCCATTAAAAAAAATGTTTGAGCTTCTTACCGCATTATGCAAATGCACCAGGGTCGGATTCGACAATTGTTTGCTCTCGTGTTACTTACATAGTGATCGGATCAGAATGAAATTTAAAGTGACGCGTTACACTGGGAACAATCAGTTTTTTTTTGTGTTAACGGCGCGACTTTTTGGAGGTAGGTACATGCGGCGGCAGAGGGGGGCGGAGGGAGGTGAGATGGGATTATATATAGGCATGAAGTCATCCAATTTTAGCTTCAGGGGCGGCTGGCAAAATGTTATAGATTTGTTATAATAAATTTAACTGTTGGCAAAAACAGTTTTTATTTCAAATATATCTGCTCCCGATGCAAAGCACAATGGAGCTTCTCAAAAAAAGTAGTTCGACGTGAACGGCTTATTATTTTATTACTCAACTTAACGTAGTCGGGGAAGCAAGGATAAAACAATTGGGTTAGGAAAATACTACCAACGAAGTCAAAATGCTCGATTTGCTTTGCTGAAATGATCAATTTTCAATCATCAATCCCGCATCCCGCGGCGGCCCCCCAGGGAAATTCCACTGCCCCCAAGCACTGATTTACCCTAAATATGTTGTGGAGAAATATTTGTACTTTCTACTGAATATTTTCGCGGCTCCCAGGTTGGGAAGCACTGGACTAAGCGACTACGATTCCGACATAAAGTTTTTTTTATGAAACTTTAGAGTGATTTTGGTTTAAAATGTTGATACTCCATTACAATAGAGAATATTCGGCTCAAACGGAACTCTGTCTTTGTACATTCCCAAAAGAAAGAACAGATGTTTATAAAACGTTTTGCGTAATGTGTAATGCATTGTACACAGGCCAGACAGGAAAGACTATTTTAACTAGAATTAGAAAATATATTCGTTCACTTAGTAGTTTTTTTCCCTTGTATAATAAATTGATCTTAGTTAATTCATCTATACTTAAATAACTTTATAACTCTCCATTATAATAAAGAAAATTCACCATAAACAGATCTCTATTTTTAAACATTTAAAAAAGAATAATACGGTGTTTACAAACTGTCTCCGTAATGTGTAATGCATAATATTCAAATAAGGTTGGGCTTATTGCGACTTATTTTGGAGTTTTGAAGTATAGTAAAACCCCCATTTACACTATAGTCGGGACCGTGTAATTGGGGGTAGTGTAATTGGTGGTGTGAATCTCATACAAAATTAGGGATTCGCAGAAAATGAAAAACTAAGATTTCTCTTAGTTTTGCCAAAAAAAAATAATATGGACGGAATATTTAGTTTTTGTACTAGTAAATATCCCGCACACAGACAGACGTCCAGCTATGCGTGTATAGCCTGGCACGTATTGAATACACAAACGCTAGCCAACGTTTGACTGTGTGTGTGGCACAGACGGCT
Source organism: Himalopsyche anomala (assembly GCA_031772345.1). Lineage (NCBI taxonomy): Eukaryota > Metazoa > Arthropoda > Insecta > Trichoptera > Rhyacophilidae > Himalopsyche > Himalopsyche anomala. Next base: position 19,154,605 of record CM062835.1, read on the forward strand.
GTCTCGTAGTAATGACAATGTAATGCGACCGTGCAATTGGGGGATTTGCGGCAAATATTTCAAGCCAGCGCGTAATTCGGGGTAGTGTAATTGGGGGTTCCACTGTACAGTGGAATATCCAAAAGAAGTGGTTGAAGTAAACGGATATAATTCGTCATAGAGCTCTTATTACTAGTATTCCAGACATTTTCTCATACTGCGCCCGCCACTGGGAAAATAATTATTGATCACATAGTCTCTAAACAAAGTTGTAAGTAGTGGGTTACCAATAAATGGACGCCGCAGGCCCCTCTTTCTCTCACCGTTTAAAAATATTCAAATTTTATTCTACTACCATACTACGACCGTCTGATTTATTTTGTATTCACAATAATTAAAATACCGTTCGTCATCGGTGTATGGCTTCGGGACCGCGGGCGCGAGTTGACAACGCCATTATAATTGAATGACTGGATAACATGCCGCGTCTTGTTCCTAATGATTTGTGGTGGCAATTAACGTTAACACATATTCAGGCTAGTCTTTTTAATGAAATAAAATTTTCATTAAATATTGGATTCTTTAAATATAATTCGACTGTGGAAAGGAAAAAAGACGTAATCCACAGTTTTTTCAAAACAGGTTTTTTTCAATAATCACAATATATCAAACTTGAAACACATTCTACCAAAAGAATGCTAGCTGCAAATGCCGAATTAGTATCTAAATTTGGCTTTTAAGTTTAAAAAAAATGAGCTTGTTATATATTTAAAGCAAGAAAAAAGACTGAAAGAAAGGTTTTTCATCGAAAATTTCTTTAATTAATATTAGATTATGTCAATTAAACACCAGTTTAGAAGTCTTCTAAGCTGTTGTTTAGTTGACATAATCTAATATTAATTTAGGAATTGTCTAGGAAAAACCTTTTTTTCAGTCTTTTTTCTTGGTTTCAATTTTCAAAAACCCATCTTTTATCAAACTTAAAAGCTAAATTTCGATACTAATTTGACATTTGCAGTTTACATCCTTTTAACTTTTTCGTTGCCGTAAATAATTAATAGTAATTACCTAGCAGGCCGGCTATAATTTGCGACTATTAATTTAATTAGTTATTGACGAGATAACTCGTATTTGGCCTATTGAGCACGAACAAATTCACGAACCATTGAGTTAAAAGAACGTGTATCAAGTTGGATAAATTGTGATTATCGAAAAAAAGCTGTTTTGAAAAAACTGTGAGTTACGTTATTTTTCCTTTCCACAGTCGATATGTTTTAAATTAAGACCAGGAATTGTTTTCGCTCATCACGATCATTATCAAGTCATTTTTTTTTTTAACAAAATGCTTTTCTATCAAGAATTGACAATGAACACATTAAAAGTAGCAAAAGTGTAACGTGAACTTTTTCTAAATGGACAATTGTAATAGTTATTAATTTGGAAAAGGAATTAATAATTATTTCTGATATTATTAACTTTATTAATTCTTGATTATACTTAGATTATATTTAGATATTAATGAATGAGGTGATCTTTTATCTTAAAGATTGTTTTATATCGCTCGCTTTAATTATTGCTGATTTTTTTAAAAATGTAAAGTATAAATAGAAGTGATCTAATTCGCATTAAAAAACAATCAATGCACCGGGTGATTGCAAATGATCACACTTTATTATATTTTAATATGCGCTAACACGCTAGTTGTAATAAATGTTTTTTTTTAATTGTTCATTTCCGTAAAGCAAGTAATGTTGGCCAGTGTTACCGAGACTTTTAGTTCGGCGGAACCCTTACATGACATTTTATATTATAGTCTATATTTTTTGTAAGAATTGTTTGAGTCAACACCTTATATTAAATTTATGTTCTTGGTTTAAATTGTCTTTGTTTAAGTTAATTAACATGAGTAGTGATGAACCATATAAATTAGTATTCAGTCTTTTTAATGTATTCAACGTTAACGTCGTGAAAGTTCATTTTAAATATAAAATAAAATTGATAACTTTGTTCTTCTACAAATTGTGTTAGAAATTTACAAGTCATTTTATCAGAGCAATCTCGCCTGTAAACACTGTTTCTTTAATAGGGTAGACGGGTAAAACCTCTAATGTAAGAATTATTGAAGAACACCTGAAATGTCTCAATAGTGATATTTTTGTAGAGTATGCAAATCATTTGATAGAAAGTGATCATAATTTTAAACAGCATAAAAATATGGAATTATTTTATTTACTAAACAATTAACCTTAAGAGTATGGACGTACATCTAAGTCGGCGCCATGTTTCTTTAAATGAGTACGGACGTACTTCTAAATCGACACAGTAATATCTGTCCGTCAGCATATACATACATATATGCTTCAAGTATGAATTACATATATTCATTGGAAAAATGTCACACCATTGTCATGTGAAAAAAATCCAATAATGTAAACTAAGGTCATTATAGATCTATTCACTCCTCTAAAGGTTAAGGATTGAAAATAAATAGCTTAGAGTTTTTAGAAATTAATTAAATTACTAACATATACCTTTGCTAATTTTTTTCCGTTGGTATTTACTTGTCCTCTTATAAGTTATGAATTAATTTTGCAATTAATTTAGTTTGATTGATACAATATCGTCCCTTTTTTATATTGTAGTAAAACGGTAACTACCAGTCTTGAATAAGCATAATTATCTTAATGTTGCACTGATGTAAGCGATATGATAAATTATTAATAGTAAGTTGTATGCTTTCGTGCACAACATAACGAATTAAAAATTGACCATATTATTTTGCAAACACCGTTCATTTATCGATTGGTTACGTCTACTCTATAAAATAATAAGAATTGTAGTGTATCGCAGAGAAAATAGATAACTAGCAGAAGTAATCTTTTATTGTGAATCTTATCTATCCGTAACATTAATCGTTTTGTGTTGTTTACATTTATTTACCTCTCGCAGATAATACATTTATCTCAATGTTACATAACCCAGTAATGAGAATGATAAAAATAAAATGTATAATAATCAGAAATGTACTAATATCGATCGCCCAGTTCATTAGTCAGACATACACAAATAACTTATTTTAAGATAATGAAAAAATCAATATTTAAATAGTCACAAAAATCAAGTATTTATGTATTACTATTTATCAGGGCTGCTGAGTCGGATTCGGAGTCTTGAAAAATGAGCGGCTCAAAAGATTTAAAAAAAAAATAATGATGTGTATTCAAACCACAATAGTCCATAGTGTTGACATTGCATGCTTGGCTCACTAAAGATGATCTGATGGAATACATACCGACTGTGGAAAAGATAAAGGACGTAACCCACAGTTTTTTCAAAACAGGTTTTTTTCGATTATCACAATGTATCAAATTTGATACACGTTCTATCAAAAGGATTCAAGCTGCAAATACCGAATTAGTATCTAAATTTAGCTTTTAAGTTTGAAAAAGATGACCTTGTAAAAAATTAAAACCAAGAAAAAAGACTGAAATAAAGGTTTTTCATAGACATATTCTTTTATTAATATTAGATTATGACAATTAAACACCAGTTTAGAAGTCTCCGTGCACTTCTAGGTTGTGTATAATTAATAATTTGAATATGTCACGAAATCATCACTACACGTTTTTAACGCCTCCTGTAAAATTTGATATGTGTGGGTTACGTCCTTTTTCCTTTCCACAGTCGATATATATACCTAAGTTAAAATGAAATTATTGAAAAAATTCATCGAAGTCAGAGTCGTCCGCTTTTACGACTCCACTGCCCTGCTATTTATTATCAACAGACGCCTATTAAGTTCCTGTAAAAAATATTATAAAGAATATTTAGAAATATTCTTCTACTGCCTCAAACAATATCAATATTTTGTTTCGTTCGTTAGTGATTTTAGATTTATCGGCAATTAAATTATTTGGAGAAATTTTTAAATTATCTGAGTACTGAATATGATAGAGCGCAGAATTTTATTAATAACTACATATTAAACTCCAATTTTACTTTTTTGAAGTTATACGACTAATGAATTGAAAGATCGAAGAATATTATTGTGCAGGAATTTTTATTGAGTTTGTTTTTTGAATATAGAAATACCGGCTCTGAATATGCAAAATAAGGTACAACACAATGTATTTTATTTTTTGCTTCCAGTCTTGCGTTGTTCCTTGCAGTAGTTGCGGTCGTTTTCGAATTAGCTACCACGGATGTTTTTATTAATACACACTTAATGTTATTTTTTTTTTAACCATGTCCGCTCCCAATGTGAAGCATATGGACTCCTAATGGAGTTTATCTCGACAGATGTGTTTCTACGAGAACTGCTTGTTACTCAGTTGCTCAACCTCTATAGAATAGAAGGATAGGGCTAGGACAGGACCAGTGGTTAGCTAATCGTTCTCGATACGCCCCGTTCATAGGATAGGATGGGTGGGAGGGGGGAATTCAAGACATCACATACATCCATGCCTTCGAACAGAAATTCATAAATCGATTGAAAAATCAATTTATAAAACTGTTCGTACCGGGATTCGAGCCCGGGACCTCGGTAACCAAAGCCAACGACGTTGACCACTGGACCACACAGGCGGCACAATGTTATTTATTCTTAATTATTTTATTTTTACCTTAATGTGACTTACCTGTGAACTTAACTTAAAAAGGACTCTTTCTGAGGGGATATGAGGAAGATTTTTGCCACACTGTTTATTACTGATTTATTTAGATTCAATCAAAGTTGCAATGGAGTCACCAGCGGCCGTATGTAAACCTCACGATAACCAGTCACGGATCAAATACGAGGGAATATAAAAGTGACAAAATATTAGCAATTATTTGAGATGCGATTAAAATAAAGAGTTTTTTTTTTGCATTCGGTCGTTTCGGTTCAAATAATTTACGCAAGAGAAATGAGTCACCGACGCGAAAAAATGTTGCGTTGTAATATAATTGATCAAAATGAAAAATTCGCCATTTTTGAGAATGTGAAACTCAATGCTTAAAACATAGGTTTCCAACCGTTTTCGGGTGGCGACCCCTTTTTATAAAAGCCATGTAACCCACGAACCCGATGCAATTGAAGACATTTTTAATAAGGTAATTTTAGTTGACTGTATAAGTTGGAGACCCCACAGAAAACCCGTCGCGACCCATATGTTGGGAACCCGTGGCTTAGAAAATTTATAACCAGCCTGCCAATGGGGATGCTGCTGTGGGAACTATATCAGTGCTAAACAGTATTGTCTCGAATATTGACATTCCACTTGAATATGAATGAGTTCAGATGAAAATTTTGTATCGAAGTAGATTTGTTGGAGCTTATTTTTTAAACTTATTTGCAAATTTCTAATGTTTTTTTTTATATTTTTTTACAATATCATGTATATCTCTTTTTTGTAAACGCATTTTTTTGTAATTTTCATGTAAATAAATAAAGTTATTTATGAAAAACCCTCGCTTATTATTATGAAATATTTTTTAAAGGCGGTATTTTATATATAGACCATGGAAAGGAAAAAGGACGTAGCCCACAAATAGCAAATTTTACAGGAGGCACAAAAAATGTGTTTTGATGATTTTGGGCCATATGCAAATTATGAAATATACACAACCTTGAAGTGCACGGAAACTACTAAAATGGTGTTTAATTGTCATAATTTAATACTAATTAAAGAAATTGTCTAGGAAAAACCTTCTTTTCAGTCTTTTATCTTGGTTTCAATTTTCACAAGCTCATTTTTTTTCAAACTTAAAAGCTTAATTTAGATACTAATTCGGCATTTCCAGCTTACATCCTTTTGATAGAACGTGTATCAAGTTCGATACATTATGATTATCGAAAAAAAGCTGATTCAAAAAACTGTAGGTTACGTCCTTTTTCCTTTTCACAGTTGAAATCTCGAAATGTCGAATTACTGATTTCGATTTACTCGTTTAATCCCGACTGGCCGTATCGTTTGCTTTATTTAGAGCTTTTTATAATACCGGTATTGATGTTTGAAATACCGGTTAATAATATGAAATACAGAAATTGATATATATATTCATCCGATATTGCAATCCTTATTCACCACAATATGATCCGAAAATCGGGAATGAGATAGAGCAATTATAAACTCTTAGTCACATCTTCACCCTATTATTCTATACCACGGGTTCCCAACCTATGGGTCGCCAACTTTTTTCGATATTGAATTTGAACAACAACACTAAAACTTGTCAACTAAAATTACCTTATTGAAAAAAATGCCCTTTTCAATTGCATTGGGGCCGCGGGTCACATGGCTTTTATAAAAAGGGGTCGCCACCCAGAAAAGGTTGGAAACTTATGTTCTATCCTCTTTATTTAAAAATGAAATAAGTGACGGTATTACATTGAATTATTGTAAAGCGTAGACGAACTTCTTTTGAGACGTTGCATAATAAGAACATATTCGCTACATTGATGGAACGGATATGGTTGGAAGAAATACAAATTTACTGCATAATAGTTATTTTGTTTTTATGCACATTTTCAAAATAAAAAAACCGCGCGGAGAAAATGAAAATCTCGCATTTTCTTCGCAACGCAAAATATTACAACGCCGGGGAAAATAAATATAATTTATCGCTGAAATGCCGCAGAATTTTTGTATAAACATTTCGTGGAACACATTATTTCTGGTAATGTACTATCAAACTGTTTAGTGGACGGATATACTTCGCTCGGCAAGACATGAGCTCTTAAATTGGGTTAACGGTTCGCATTTTACAACCAAGTGTGAACAAACTAAAGTTCCTGACACATTCAACTTTTTGATACGAACTATCTGCTGATATATTAAGCATTCGTGGGAAATTATTTCTGGTTAATTTATTCGATGCTATTTTCTAGTTATTCAACTAAATAATCTAAATAAAACATGTTGTTTAAGACATTCAACTAGCAATTGCATGATATCATAATTCATTATTATGTATTTGTATTTAATTAATAATTTTCAGTCGGCCTTGTTTACTTAGTAGTAAAAACTTAATCCTAACTCTAAAATGAGTCTGAGTTCATGTTCCGGCAAGGTCAATATAAAATTTAAATTTCTTTAATTTAATGTTGAGATTTTGGATATTGTTGTTTTTGACCTTATTTTTATACTCGTTGGTCTTGACTGTCTTAAAAACAATTCCTTATGTTTATTTAGTATGATTTAAAGATTTATAAATATTTGGCACATTAACAACTATAAGCTGTTTAGCCAAATATGTAACATTTTAAATAAAATGGTTTTTTAACAATTTTATTTAAAAATGTATATATTAATGTATAAATAGCAACTGTAGCACTTCCACAAAAACTTTTTTACACAGTTGCTACCTATTTTAACATCACAGCATCAATAGAAAAAGAAAACCACCAAACTCAAATACCGTTTCCAATTCCAATTCAGTTAACTCCATGGCTGCCACAGACGAGATATCTCGTAAAAAAAATCATGCTCAACACGCCAGAAACGAGTTATCTCATCAACAACTAATTAAATGTAAAGTTTGCAAATTATAGCCGGCGTGCTAGGTAATTACTACGGCAGCTAAAAGGTTAAATGAAAGTATTGCTTCGATTGTTTTAAAGGGTGGATAAGTTTTTGTCAATTGTATCGAACACGGGTGGATTATTTTACAAATAAAATTTTTGATATTCGACTATATGAAACTCCTACTCACTGTAAGACGTTAAAAATCTAGGCATTTTTTAAAATTGATTACATGTACTCAATTTTCAATAATTGAATCATGTTTGTAATTAAGTAAATTGAATTAAAACATTTATCAGATGGTTAAAACGTTAATACAGTATTGGGTATTCGCACTTGTTAATTAAATGGATTATCATCGCTCCTCTTTTGCGGGGAAAACTCATCTATAAGTTGGCTACCGATGAGAAGACCGACCTCAAAAATCATTTTATATAAAATTTATTGCAATTAAACTCCACATTATTAGTTCTTATTTACATTATTTTGATAAAGTATTCGGGGAGAAAGAATTCGTCCAGACGCAGACAGCGCTCTATTTTTGTATTTTCTCAAGCTTTAGTTCTATCTATAATAGAATGATTCACAAAAGGTGTGCGCTGAACATAAATTATAAATAAACTTTTCAACACTTAACTTTTCATGAACATCGTATTATTGTCGAGTGTCACCTTTGATGCCGCGCGCATAAATGATAATAGAATAGGATTTATTATATTTTTTTGAACAATTTTTAGTTTGAAAAATATTATGAATTTAGAAAGATGATAAAACTCAGATATAGCAAATTATTTTCTTTTTTTTTAAATAAAACATTCTATACGAATGTTATTAATCCAGTTCATTTTTGCATACTATGAAGTTTTAAATTAAGAAAAATAGAATGTTTCTTTTGTACTTATTTACAGTTTTATTTACCTAGATCAGGACTGGTTTCGTCCATGGCGAGCATTATCAACCGATAAGAAATATATTTTAACAATCTTGAAAGGAATGCTTCTGGAAATTTTTCATTTTTTTTGCTTGATCTTACGACTACTATATAGACACTGCCCAATGGCTGCACTCGGTAGAGGTGAATGCAGGCACGTTTAGGTAGGAAAGAGGCGATGTGCTGGTGTCGGAGAATCACGGAGATGGCTAGTTATTCCACACATGGAGCGGAATTTACTCGATGTAGTTTTTTTTGCCTAATATCAGACAGTCATGGCTCTTCTTTCCGCGTTTAAATATAGGGATATTCTTTGAAAAAAAACGACCTTGATTTACTTAATTTTTATATTGTGATTCTAGGTCACAAGATTCAAAGTAAACCAAACAGAAAGCCAGCCAAAAATCATACAATTACAATGTTATTATTATTATGAAACCAACGTACGATTCCCAAGAAATGAGTGCTCTTTAGTGGTGGTCATGCAACTTACACTCATACTAAGCAAATATCATATATAAAGTGGAATAAAATATAAAGTAATATTGTGTTTTTATCAAGGTAATGCCTTTCCACTAAGTATTGACAGTGAACACCCTAAACGTGACAAATATCCGTTGAAAATGTTGATCGATATTATTTAAAAAGTGCATTATATAATCTCGAATATTCAAAAATGAATCATTTAATTTTCGTAATATCTGTGTATTATTCTTATGTTTATTTATAAAAAAAATGTTGCCTTAAGATACATTATCTGTGGCGGAAAGCACCTTTATTATATATTAATAAAAGGCGAGAGTGAAATAAAAAATAAATGCATTTTTCCTTAAGTGAATACCATCGACTTGTTAATATTGTTTTATTTTTGTATAAAGACAGCAATCTTAATTTTGATATTTAAATAATATTTTTTGAAACGTTGTTAAGATACGTGATAGTTTTTAGAGAGTCAATACAAAAATCTGTCAATGTAAAGGGAGCTTGTAAAAATAATAAAATCTCAATTATGCACACATTATTTGTGAAATTATTGAGACAAAATTAATGATATCAAAGAAATAGGCATACTTGAATTGATGCAAATGTGTTTATGCTATGTTCTGATGAAGAATATATATTGGTCTTAATGAAGAACTTTTTTAACAAGATCAACCGCTTCTTTCCAAAGAAATAGTTAACAGAGTACTGTGTTTTGTAAATGACAAATAGCTTTTTTAACACCACAATAAAAATCGAATATAATACAGTTGGAGAGAGTTAAAAACGTTTTGTATCTATAAAGCTATTAAAAAATCAAAACACAGTTTCTTTCGTGAGATTCTATAATGACCTTTGAGGAAAGCCCAAGAGGATCTACCACTGAGACTTAGGGACTGATAAAATAAATATAATCATAATAATATAAGTATTATTACAATATGTCAGTACATTGAATACTTCTGGCCGAGGCGATGACGTTATCGCGTAAATAACATAGTATTTTGTAGTCAAAACAAATTATTTAATACTTAAGCAAGTGTCGTCTCGTGAAAGATTAATATTTTCCACACGAAATGAGGTTAATACGAAAGAAATGTTTTGAAAATAATTTCACGATATCAACTCGAGATTTTTACGACTTGAAATTGTATAAAATGAATCAAATGCACTCTTTTACAAACGAAGTATGTATTTTAAAATTTATAAATATGGATGCTTTTTTATTATAATATTAAAGCCACTTCCAGTTTGTACATCTGCATGTAATATATTAAAATTAAATGTCTAATCACTGATGGTTCAATTTAATCAATCATCCTTCTTTTCATTAAGTGTGAGAATTGATGGGTGTGATTAAAAAGGATTATCTGTAGATACTTAATACCCCGGATCAAATCCTCATTGGGTTTGTTTGATCTGAACGGATTTACGTTAACCATACAATTTTTGCAAATGAAACTGCAAATTAAAATGAAAATTTATCATACTTGATGTAAAATACGTATAAAATGATATTTATACTTACATTATAGTTTTCAATTAATAGAAAAAATGACCCGAAAATCGGTTCCATGTTAAAACTTCACGTGTTCGAATCCTAGTACGAACCACATTTTTTCAATCTATTTTTCGGGGTGTAGTGAGAGGGGTAAGCCAACCACTAGTCCTGTCCTGCAATATTGTTTCTTTCTCCACTTCTCCCTTCCAAAAAAAAGCTGAGCGATTGACTAACAACCAGTTCTTTAAAAAAAATCATGTTAAGATACCTCCATAAGGATGCCATATTCTTAAGATGGGGAGCGGACATGGATTTAAAAAATAAGACAATCGATGTACAATGGTACACAGATGCATTATTTACGACACTATAATGTACAACAATTATGTGATTTTCGATTAAATCAATGAAGATTGTTTTATTTATTAAACAAATAATAATAGTATGAACTTCGTTCTTACTTTCAGAAATAAAATAAACGTTATATTGAACCTCGAGCTATATGGAAATCACACTATAGTGTATTTGATATCTTTTTAAATTACCAAATGAAACCTCGTTTGGTTTATAAGACAAGCCTTTATATATCAGCGATTTCATGATGTGATGACTATACAGTCGCTATGCAAACGTTCGCAAAGTGCATTATATATTATGACTTAATTTTGGACGCGAGCTTTTAGCTTTAGGCGTCGCGACGCGTCTTAGGTTGAAAGTTTATTCTGGGAGAGACGTCTCAGACGTTCGTGTGACCGGCGAGGCGGCGTCTGTCTACTTATAAAGTTTTTTGGTCAAATTTAGACGTCATAAAGATGCTGAGCGATCAAACCGTAGCTAGTTAACTAAGTGGCGGTGCAATTTTGTGCAAGAGCGGCTTATATTTACATTTACGTGTATTTATACATTTTAACCACTTTATTACAACGATATAAATCTCATACATTAACCAGTTGTAGTAGAGAGTTTCAACATTGTAAAAATTATTATTAGAATTAATCTAATAAACAGTTTTATTGTTTAATGATGATCGACATACAACCAAATTTAATAAATACTAAAAATATTATTTAACAATCACATCACTTTTAGGATGTTTACTGTCAATACTTCTTGATAGAGAGACATTATATTTAAAAAATAAAATATACATTTGTACTTATTCACACTTTTATCTAATAGTATCATGATTATTTTCGCTCATGACGAGGACTATCAACTTACAAGAGAATACAATGTTATAGTGTTATATGTATACAAATGAAAATTCAATTAATGAGGTGTAATATACAATCGGTATTGAAAAGAATTTGCAAATTCTTTGTAAGGTTTGATCTTATTCAATTTAATTAAGTTGGAATTAGTAAAAATGTATATTTTATTTTTTAAAAAACAATGATATTGCAATATTATTAACGTGAATTTTATGAAATGTGCTACTTTAAAAAAAAACAATTTCATGAAAACTTTCTGAAGTATGTACTGTACACTGCCAATATACTATTGGCGAAAAAGCAGTATATTAAATTAAAAAAACTCCTATCGTACTAATTCCATATTTATTTAATCAGATCATGAAAGGTTTCACTCATCAAACTGATGAAATTTAATGTAAATGTTGAACAGATGGACTGATTAACGAGCATTGCAATTGATTTTTTTTTCTTTATGAAAATTTACTGTCTGTTAACATAGATATTCATAAAAAAATATAACCTCTTGGTGTGATTAAGCTTAGCGGAAAAATGAATTTGGCATGATAACTCAACATATAATCTAAAAATTTATATTGAATTTAGTAACAGGCTTGCTTGCCTTGAACAATACGTATATCTCAACGTTTAAGAAAATTGTTGATTATTTATTAAAACCCTCCAGAGACGACAGCTTTTTTTTGATAAAAAATATTTTTTAAGCCATATTAATGTCACAAATAACAGTTTCAAAAAATCCATTAAAAATAAACGGAAATTCAAAAAATCACATATGCTTTTGGTGATCGTTTCCGTCCCTACGGCTGATGACTCACTAAAGTCTATCCATTTTAACCAAATTTGAGGAGACGCAATGATATTCAGGCAGAAAAAGGATAAATAGTGGGATCAATAGAAAACAGTGTTTACTGTGACCACATGGTCACGCTCGTCCTTGGACGGTTTTAAAGCATTCTTTGTTTTTTTTCGAAAAAATATGCTTATATCTTATGGATGAAATTTAATGAAATATGTGGTAAGAAGCTATGCCCTTTGATCATTTGTGGTTACAATGCAGTGTTAGTAAACATTTTGATTTTGTAATTTTTTGAACATTTTTAAAGTTCCATTAACGACTAATTAATTCAAATAAATACTAATGTTTATTTTCCACTGTACCGAAACAAAACGAAAAACTTTAACGATAGATTATTTTTCTGTTAATTTACATTTTTCTGTTTTCTTCCATGTCCTTTAATAAAGTATACGACTGTCATGTGGCACCTCCAAGAATTCTCATCATACGTCAGTTTTCTCGCTCTTTTTCAGATCATACCATCACCATATGTATAGTATTGCCATTCTACCAGGTCACCGGAATCCAGATGATTTGTCATATTGAAAAATTATAATTGCTAATTTCCCTTAAACGTATTTTATATGGAATACTTGTAGATATAAAATAAACGTGAAATGAGAAAAAAGTAATTTGTATTCCAGCGGTAGAAAGTATTTATCTTTTCTAGAATTCAGAGTGACAACTTGCAGTTTATTACCATATGTTGATCTGTCATTGCATATGTTCCTTTCTTTTTTAGCGATTAGTTTCTGTATTTTAAAATATTTAAAAACTAGTTTTGAGGCATAAAAGACGAGCTTTTATCAATTCTTATACGACAAGTTTGCAAGAAGTGGCTTGTTAAAGTAAGGGTTGAAAACATGACTGGTTTGCGTGATTCCCGGTAAATTGCTCGAATGCAATTGCTCGAATGGAAATTGCTCGAATAACAAGATGCACGAATTACAAATTGCTCGAAATTTTTTATAAAAGTTTTATAATAGTTTCAACATGAATTACTCATTCTTTAAAAAATATATTTATGCAAGTCGGGAAATAAAAACCATAAATCAAAATAAGTCATAATAAAAAAATATTTTTTATTTAAGTTGCCAGTGGTCGAGTGGAAAAGGTCGTTGGTTTTATTTTCGGAAGTCAGGGGCTTGAATCTTATAAATATTTCAGCTTATACTAGGTTGTATAGATAGTTCTGATGTAGGCACACGACGAAATAGCTATCAACTATATACAAAAATAAATATTAAAGTAGACTTAGGTAGTTGTGATCGTTCCGTAAAAGCTTTAATCAGTCTGCGAATTTAGCACTCAGATTTCATAAAAAAATGACAAGCTCTACCACTCTGCTGTCTATGGCATCGACGTTATTGTCGTTGATTTATTTGCTTAAAAAGCTCGCATGCTGAGTTAACCCACACCTGCCACAAATAATACTTAAAAGGAGTTATTACCACACTATCTTGTTGCGGTCGGTATAATTCCAGTATAATTTTACATCTGATCCACTGATTGTTGGGCCAAGTATTTGCGGTCGCTGCGGCCGGACCTGTCACTTTACAGACGTCCACATCCAATGTTGTCATTATATGAGGCGTACAGTGTGAAACATGGCCAAGTCAGTATTATTTTATTTTTCAAGAGAGTCGAAAGTTTGACAACTTTTCCAATTGATATTAATAACTACGAAAAACCGAGACACTAAACGTCAATTTAGCGAGGAGCAAACTTACTCTCAAAAGCAAGCTGCTCCTCTACACAGCAATTACTCGACCAATCATGGTGTACGCTGCTCCAATATGGACGTATGCTCACCGCAAACATATGAAGACTCTCCAGATTGTCCAAAATAAATCACTGAGAGAGATATGTAACGCCCCATGGTAAGTGCGTAACTCTCTGCTTCACAGAGACTTGAAAATACCTACCATCCGCGAGTTCGTTCGTGAAATATCTCAAAAGTTTCACAGCGAGGTAGGATTTTATTTTTAACCCAACGAGCTCTAATCTCCAAAACTATGACGAGACACTGCCTGAGAATCGTTTTAGATCCAGAGTAGTTCTGCTCGATGACCCTCCATAGATCTTATGTCGTCTAAAATTGACAATTTAAGAACGAACTTAGCATCACGAAAATGACTCTTTGTTTGAATTTTTTGTGTACTGTATGTGTGTATGTATGTAGATGCATGTGTGTGTACATGTACGGATGTAGTATGGGAGAAGCATATGGAATGTGATTTGAAAAATAATGCATATGGAGTTCCCGTGAACTTCTCATCTATGTAGTGATCACGCCCTTCTGTCTGCAAACAATGGTAAGGGGATACAGTTTACAATTTTTCAAAAACTTTATCGATGAAGGAGACTAGAAAAACCTTGACGCTAGCGCGTCCTGGTACTTAAAGCTCCATAAATTTGATATCCAAAAAAAAAAAAAAAACACTAAGCATTTGTATTCCATACAAAATTTTGAATGAAATTCACTGAGCTGATTCAAACCCTACGATCTCATTGACTTTCGTTGATTTGGTTGGTATAATAACGAGATAACTTTTGATAATTAACTCATTATTTAAATAAGATTTTCGTACACTTGTATAATGATTTTCAACCCTTAAATGCAAGACTACGAAAAGTACAAACTTTTGTTTTGTCTTTTTCGCAAAACAGAAATCGATTTTACCTTTTATTCTTATATCCAATGGTAAAATACATATTGATCCTTCATATTGTTTCAATAGATGTCCTGTCTACACGTGCTAAATCATTAATATCTTCATTCGAACAGAGCAAATTGGAATTTTTGCGGCCGTTGATTTTCGACCGTTTTTTAAAGATATGAGTAGCTTGGTATCAAAACTATAATTAAATAATATAATTTTGTTATATTTTTAAAATAAGTATGCTAAAAAAACTACTACTACAATATAAAAAATAGTTGGATATTGAAATTTACTTTAAACACTGTTCCAACTGCCAAAGATCATTATCAATGTTTAAGCTCACTTTTTAAAAATTAATAATACGATATGGTTAGAAAGAACTAATGAGCGATCATTACTTTTCATGGTGTAGTATATTTCGCATCTTAAAGTGTTACTTTTCAGTTGCGATCTATCTCGAACATTTTTTATAATTTTCTCTAAACTCGATGTTTGTGAAGTATTATAAGCCCCTCATATATTGAATTGTGGGTAGGTATTAGAATTCTCTTCATGAAAGAATGTACATCGGCAAAACATGATTCGGCCGTGTTCGATACTGAACGCCCCATACATATTTTACAGAACAAAGTTGTGTGTCAATTTAATTGAAACGAGATAATTAATAAATTATACGAGAGTGACTCACGCAGATCAATGTTGCATCATTGTACAAGTACATATATGTAAACTATTACTTGCTCCAGCCAGTCTTCTTCTTGTATAGAACATATTCCATGACGTCTAACTATTTTTATTAATATGTTCTTCTATCATGTATATTTGTCTTATCTAATATATACAAATTAATGTTTGTTTGTTCGTACTTTATGCGTTGTCACACCGCTCATTCGATTTCAATAAAACTTTGACAAACTTTTTGCTTGCACTTCCGGGAAGGTTATAGTAAAATTGTCTTACAGTAGATCTTATATATAAAAATCAATGTTTGTACGTCGCCATACAATTCATTTTGACAACGTGTGCTTGCACTTGCGCGAAGGTTATAATACAATTAACTTTAAGTAGGTGGCGCGTGTGTCGTACCATAGACAATCAGCAGCAAACGTCAAATATACAGAAAAAGACAACATGTACTTCAATAAACACAATTAAAACAATAATTTAGAATTTCGACTGAAGGTGCTTGATGGAAATTTAACGTTACATTAGAATTATTTTCATAATGTACGTTTCCACAAAAATCTTGGTTAGTTGCTTGACTTTGGTCAGTTCGAGTGCATTCGCGCACTGAGTAACACCGGAAGATTCCGAGAGGCGAAACCCGGGTCGTGTTCGACCAAGATTTTTGTGGAAACGTACATTATGAAAATAATTCTAATTTTACAATTAAAACACTTTCTTTCTTTGAGTGACATTGCATCGCTTGCTGGGAACCGGCTAGTATGTAAATAATTTGATACTTCGTCATTTTTTTAAACTAAAAAACAGCGTGTAAATCTGAAACACAAAACAAAACCAATAAATTTTGGTACAGGGAAAACTTAAGTCGTTTACATCTAGGTAGACGTGCATTCTACGTTCATTGAGTAACAAATCATTATCAGTTATCATTGTTGTTATTCAATCGTATTTGATTAATTCTTCCGTACAAATTAAAAAGTATATATATATATCTTTGTCAGACACAGTGTCATAAATTATTTATGATGTACCTATACAACAACCGATGATACGTTGATAAGACTATTTTTGTTATCAACAAAATAAATTAATTGAAAAGATAAAAGACAAGAACGGTAGATAATAAATATATAAATATTATTACACATATCCTACTTGTTTTTTTAATTGTTTGCATTTTTATTTTACCGCTTCCGGCAATTTGCATGCATACAATAAACTTTTTCATTCATTCTGTTAACAAAGTTGTGTATGGTTATCGTAAAATATAGTAAAAATGCGCTTAATCATTGCTTTGGTACCGATATTTATCACACGTGTTTTATTTGTATTGTTCGTAGATAATGATATGCATTGTAAAAATAATTCTAAATGTCGAGGCCTTGGATGGGAGACGCGTCTATACATATGAGGTTCCCTGTGTATTTTTAAAAACGCACGCAATATTTTTAGTATGAATATTTTTAATAAATAAATTCATATTATGTTTAAAAGTACTGATGAACGATTGATAATGCTTGTCATGAGCAAAACCGGTTTTGATATTATTAAAAAAAAGTGGGATTAGTTCCCCCAAGTATTGATAGTGAACACCCAAAAAGTATTATATTATATGTACCCACTATTATTTTTTTTTGCATAAATATCTTCGTTTTAACGAACTATTGACCTTGTTAATGCAGATGTTAATGTAAGTAAATTAAAATGTAATGCTTCTTTAACGCGGTTTATATTATTAATTGTTACTATCTTACTCTTTTTTGGGTTCCTTGCCTTTTTACGCGGTTTCCATTTACACGGGAAAGTTATCTACCGCGAAAATCGCAGAATGAGTATATCTCATGATATCAATTTTACGGAAAAACAAATACCATATTTGCAATAAATATTCTAAGTATTCTTCTGTAGAGTGTAAACCAGGGGTGGGAAACCTTTTCATTTCAAAAGGCCACAGTCATTTATCTGATTCAAAATGAGGCCGCAGTAAAGAAAACGTTTACACAACCACCCTTTTTTTTCGACAGTCGAATATATAATGGGTTGATTTATGGGTTGATAATGGGCTCATTTGCCCAACGCTTGCGTACAATTTTTTGATCAAAGTGAATATTTTAATCAAGTCAAAAGGCCACAGGTTCCCCTCCACTGGTGTAGACTGTAGACCATTAGTTGCTTAAAGTTATTGAAGGTAAAAATACCTCGATCAACAATTGATAAAATATCTGAAAATTATTATTCTATCCACATTATTTTCGTATTAATTTCTAAGAAAACAGATTAGAGTTAAATATATTGCTTTTTATAAGTGCATAAGACAGAAAGAAATCAACTGTTGAGTCGTAAATAATATTAATTTACGATTTATTAGTGAAAAAAAATGGCAATTTATTATCTCTTGACTGTATGTAACGATGTCAAAAACCATTTCATTTTGTCATTATTTTTTTCCCCTGAAAGCTCTGATTTATAACAAATAGTCAAACTTTTCTTGGAAATAAGACATGCAATTTATATGAATTTGAGCTTTTTAGTAATAAACAATATTTATATTCGTTTAGAAATAAGTTTCGACAAGTCGTAGATATAATATGTCGCTACTAAAAAAATCTATATAATTCAATATTTTAACAGGTGTTACAGAAATTTAGTCAAAACATTTTTAATGTTGGCTTGGAAGTCGATTTTAGCGTTATAATCAATGTTTTTTTACATGATTGATTTTATTTAAAAGATGCCTGACATCAGAAGACTTTTCATATAAACTGGCGTCAATTCTCGTAGGTGAGCTGGATTTGTTATCTAAAATACGTACAATTTCTAACACATACATACTTTATCAAGAAAGGTTGAGTATTAAGTTTGTAAACACGAAATTGGTACATAAATAATAGTACCTTAACACTCTTAACAATCAATATCATAGTAATCTTGGAACTTTTCACTCCTACACCATTCCACCAGACCACAATTCATTTTTTTTTTTGTAGATATTATACCAAAATATGTATACAGTGAAACCCCCAATTACGCTACCCCGAATTACACGCTTGCTTGAAATATTCGCCGCAAATCCCCCAATTGCACGGTCGCATTCCATTGTCGTTACTAAGAGACGGTCGTCTGTGCCGCGCACACAGTAAAATGTTGGCTAGCGTCTGTGTATTCAACACGTGCCAGGCTATACACGCACAGCTGGGCGTCTGTCTGTGTGCGGGATATTAACTACCACAAAAACTAAATATTTCGCCCATATTTTTTTTTTTGCAAAACAAAGGGAAATCTTAGTTTTCCCCGGGTAAAAACCAAAACCCTAATTTTGTATGAGATTCACACCCCCAATTACACTACCCCCAAATGAACGGTCCCGACTATAGTGTAAATGGGGGTTTTACTGTACAAATAAATTGAAGTACACTGTCTCAAATTGTTTTATTATTAAAATATTTGGTAGTAAATCGGGAAGTATTAAGATTTTAAATTTGATTTTTAGATATAGTGAATCCTGAAATTCCGGGATCGGTATTAAGACTGGATTGGACGCTCTAGTGACAGCTTTACAAAATATATTAGGGTTTACCTTTTAGCCTTATTTGTTTTATAGAACAAAATCAACTCATAAAATATAGAATATAGAATAAGGTACTTTGTATTGATAAAAACACAATATTCCTTTGTTATTTATTCCAATTTATTTAAAAGGTTAAGGTTCTTTGGTTTATATTCATTAGTTGTAAATCATATTTGATAATGTAGGTTTTAGGGTGTTCACTGTCAGTAGAATCATTTATAATTTAATTGGTAATTTCTTTTCAATGCCAATTTTTGTTTACAACTTTTCATTTTTGTATAAATAGCATTGTTAAATTATCTTTCTTATCAGTTGACAATGCTCGCAATGAGCGAAACCGGTCCTGATCTATTAAATAAAGTGGAATGAAGTACAAAGGAATATTCTGTTTTTATTAATGATAAGGTAGGTGTTGCTCTCGCGTATAAAACATAATTCTGCATTATTTATTATATATGATTTCAATATGTTATTTGCTATCGCATTTTAGTTGAATGGATTGTGAACAAATCTTTTTAAATTGTTTGACTTTCAAATCTCTGCATATTTTGAAGATTTTATTTTGGTAAAACGTACTGTTACTAACGTAGTTCAGAACTCTTTAGTATTGAACTTTCAAAAATCAAGGGAAAAAATCATAAACACAACACTTTAATAAACCCATAATTTTTACGTATTTATAAAGACGTCAATTTTTATAAACATGTTCAAAATCTTCTAAAAAGAAGAAGAGCGGAACCTTTTTTCAAATACATTACATAGATATATGTTTATGTATTATTTGTAAATCAATCTTTGAATGTGCAGTAAGTTTGAATGTAAAGAAAATGTGAGTAAACAAAATTGGAAAGAGTTTATTATTTTGTAAGCCAAAAAAAAACTCAACTGAATAATAAATACCATTTAAAATATCGTCTGAAGGTGGTAGAATCTCAACATTCAATTTTAATCGTTTTATTTTTGCTAACGATTTTGGTTTCAGACAGACATTCAAGTGCGGCGATAAGATTGATCTGACAGTAATTAGTTTTTGATATTGATATAAGAATACCAAGGAAGACATATTAAAACTGAGTCTAGAATTGCTTATTCCCGCCTCTATCTTGAAAATCTAAAAAAAAAAGAAATGATTTAAATTTGAAAATATAAAAGATTTTCTTTTGTTTTAATTCAACATTTACATATTTCCTTTACTGACTGGTTTTGCTCATGATAAATAATTGTAGAATTAGTACAAAAAAGTGTTAAATACAATCACTGTGCTTAAAACTTATTGATGACATTCTGTGAATTAATTATTTTTTGTAAATATCACATATTTTGACGTTCAATCAATTGGAAAATTATTTGTATAAACAGTAATTACAATTTCTGTTGGTATTTAAAATTATATGTAAGTGGGTCATTAGTGATAAAACCAACGGGAATATGTGTACAAAATTTGACCAATTTAATTTAGATTTAAGTTTAAAAAATACCAGATAATAAAACTTACTGTACGCATAAATGAAAATGAATTAAATGTTCCGTATTTCTGGTAAAAAAAATATACAATATAATTCAATATTTCATCGGCCGTTTTGCCGATGTTGTTTATGCGTTAACAGACGGTCAAGAGCTTTTCACTCTCAATTATTTAAAAGCTCCCAATATTTATATTCCAGCTGGTGCAGCGATACAGCTTTCAAAATAATAAAAAAGCACTTTAAAGAAGTAAAATTAGAAATTAAACGCTTCAATGATAGTCGATTGCATAAATCGTACGAAGAGGAAAATAAATACAGTTAAAACGTTTTGCTAAAAAAAACGGTGAGCGGTGAAACACATGTGAAATTGCCGGTCTCAATAAAATGATAATGTTTAAGTTCATGTGTTTATTTGATTACGATGTTAATAATAATATGAAAACATTTTCTATCAGAAAAGAACAGTACATTTAAAAAAATCTATTTCTATTCTCAATGTGTGAGTATCAAAACGAAAGATTTTCTACGAGAATTAATCGTTACTCAGTAATTTTTTTGACCTCCCTTTTTGTAGAAAAATAGGGATAGAAAGAATAATGATAGAAATACTTTAATTATCACTCTCGCTCGAATTTTTGAACGGCGGCCATTTTGTTTAGATATATTGACAATCCAACAGCATTCAGACAATTCGAATTTGACGATCGATTGTTTGTATTAAAAATGGAATATTTCACATCTGTCAAATCAAATTTTGACATTACATTTAAATGTGTTTCGTACATTAGGTGTGATTGTTTGTTTGTATTTTATGCGTTGCCACACCGTTCATTCAATTGCAATAAAACTTTGACAAACTTTTTGCTCACACTTGAGCAAAGGTTATAGGCATATTAAAATTAGCTTACAGTAGGTATTTTATATAAAAATCAATGTTTGTATGTGTACCATACCGTTCATGCAACTTGCGCTAAGTTATAGGCGTATTACAATTAAATTAAAGTAAGTGGCGCGTGTGTCGTACTATAAAAAATCGGCAGCAAACGTCAAACGGACAGAAAAAGAAAGCATGCGTTTCAATAAACACAATTAAAACACAAATACTTTCTTTCTTCGAGTGGCATAGCAACGCTTGCCGGGTACCGTCTAGTTAATTATATAAAATTGAATAAAACTTAT
Organism: Himalopsyche anomala; assembly: GCA_031772345.1. Lineage (NCBI taxonomy): Eukaryota > Metazoa > Arthropoda > Insecta > Trichoptera > Rhyacophilidae > Himalopsyche > Himalopsyche anomala. Next base: position 19,176,604 of record CM062835.1, read on the forward strand.
GACAAGGTGATGGTATCGTACAGGGATGGGCATTCATATGTTCAACGAGAGCTAAATTCTGAATTTTCAGATATGAAAATAACCACACCATAGTCAAGTTTTCACGTAATATTAAATACACATATTAAAATTTAATTATACATTTCTACACAAATCTTATTTGCTATTTAAAGTATATAAAATATTCTTATCAAAAGATATTGGGATCCGCACTCGACCCGAAGATGTGTATGCGTATATTGTATATTATGACATTGAAAATAACTAAGTATTTTATACAAATGTAAAACGCGTGAAAATTGCCCATTTGAATATGCACTGTAAACCAGGGGCGTATATTCAGGGTGTGCAAGGCGTGCGCCGCTCGCCCGTCAAGAAGACGATCACGAAACGATATATTTAAGATGTATTTGCAAGCGGCAGTGAATCGTATATGCAATCACTCAAGGCGTTAAATACGATTGCCGCTCGCCTCGTGATCCCGTACAGTTGCATACATTTGACCCGTCTGCGCAGGCGTCGCGTCAAAGTCATGTTTTTGTTTGAAATTTCAAGGACCTAGGATGATCTCTTTCATTCTAGCTCACACGTGTTGTATTGGTTGCAAACTCATAGCGTTTTCAGGCGCGCACTAACTCCCAATAAGAAGCTATCGAAGTACACAAGGCCAGACTGTGTAGTCTAAATTTAATTTATGTAGAAAAAAATATGTTGAATCAAAACAGAAAGGCACGTTTTACGATAGTGTAATAGAAAAATTCATTTCGCGAAGAATTAAACACAAGAAGAATTGTACAAATAAATAAAAATAAAATTCATGTTAAAAAAATCGTTTTTTTGAAAAAATATGTCATTTACACTTTACAGCACACCCTACATCAACACCCACCGTACGTCACTGCTGTAAACGTAACACTTGAATTCCAAAATGTGTTTAAAATTTTGGAAAAAAGCTGGTATTGATAAAGCCATTTTAAAGAAAACGGTTTTGTCCGGTCGTTAATCTTTATTACACTAGTGATAAACTCTGTTGACTTTATTATGTATCAGATCGGCGGATGCTCTCAATGAAGCCCCATTGGATCTGGTCACTCATTTCGTTTAGCGTTGGGCTAAGCAAAATTGCAAATTGCTCAAACGACGCCACAGTCCGTTTGTCGACCACTCAGTGTGCAGCCCGCAAAGTGATTGAATGAACTTTATAACATACTCTACTCTCTATTAGTTGTTTATCGCCGAAGAGCATGATCATTCAAAACACTGTCAAGAAAATGAATCATAGCTTTGCGTACAGTGCATTGAGTAATATTGGGAAGTTGTTTTAGCATTTGGTCACCATTTAATTATGCAATCTAGTATATTTTTTCTTTCTTTATAAAAGATATCAATTACACAATTATATCGATGTTTGCAAACAGTATCTAGTCTTAAATACATTCATTGTTTTGAGTTCATTACTGTGAAATATTGAACAATTAAACACAAAAAAATGAGGTGTCCTAGTCAGTTAAAAGTAATAAAAGTACGAAGGCCCAGATATTAAACTTCAATTTATTTATTGATTTGGCATTTACTTGGTAGAACTCCATTTTAATAGGGTAAAAATATCTAAGTATTTCAGTTCTACAGTTTTTTATATGTTATACGTTGATAGCCATTTCGGCTTTCGCCATCGTCAGAACTATAACATATAAAAAACTGTAGAACTGAAATACTTAAATATTTTACCCTACTAAACGTCAACGCTAAGCGTTTATATCAGGGCTCTAAAGTCGTGTAAAATAAGACGACTCCAGCTCAGAAGAAATTTTTCAATCATTTCATTTTAACTTATATATGTATTCCATCAGATCATCTTTAGTCAGCGAAGCATGCAATGTCAACACTATGGACTATTGTGGTTTGAATACACATCATTGTTTATTTTTTTAAATGGGTCTAAGTCGCTTATTTTTCAAGACTCCGACTTCACAGCCCTGGTTTATATTCTGTAAAAAACACTGAACGACATTCAGTCAACTAATTCAAATTCTAATATATGATTTCCACTTTATAATTTGGCCGGTATTATAACAAGATTATTTTGACTGTAAAAATATTATTTAATGTTGATTTTCATACACCTGTAAAACTATTTTGAAACTTGAATTGTAGGTATTAAAATTACCCACAGAAAAAAACGTGAAAATCGTCAAAAATATGACACGCTTGTGTTTGACACGTCTTTTTTTATTGAAGATCACGTCCAGATTCGCGAGAAATAACAACTGATCTACATAGAACACAAAAGTTTTTATTTTTTTAATTGATTCATTGATAAAAAAAATCTTATTCTCAATTTCGAATCGTTTTCTTAAATATATACTTTTTAGTTTGTTTTATCTTTGGCTAGCTTTATTTAATACACGAGTCTCCTAATAATTAAGATTGTTGTAATATCTTTCTTGATTTAAAACTAGCAATGAAAAACTCATAGCTAGTTAAAAATGGGTAAGTTCATTGTATTTTTCCAGCACAATAAACTGTTCGAAGAATCGCCACAAGCGAGAGTTGTATCTATGTTTTAAAGAAGTGCTTCATTGCTTGAGTATTTTATCGTACATAATTACTTACTGTTACCAAAAATAGGTCTAAAGTTTTTACATATAATTTAAAACGCGATTGGTTGTATCGACACCTTATTTTGATGTCCTCGAGAAAATATTGCGTATGAATTTTATGCTTATTATAATTTGATCGTATTCAGAATAAATGACACAAGCCGACGTGCATCAGTATGCATCTGTGCTTAAAATACATGCATAATAATGTGTTAAAACAACTGCATATGCAATCAGCGGCATTAAGGCGCATATTATCGCCAGGGTTTACCAATATCAACTCCAAAAAGGGCCCACCTAACCAAAACTCGATTTTTATTTAATCATTATTTACTACGATGCTGCATTTTTTATACGAAACGAAATATAACCAAGTAATCAATAAAATCAATTTTATTTTACTCAAAAAGTAATTGAATTCGCTTGAAACTAAACTGAAAAAATGAGTTTGTATCAAGAATAGATATGAAATTATTTTATTCAGAAAACAATGTCAACTGCAAAATCCTTTTGTATTTATTAAATTCTACTACTGTAGCCATCGGGTCGGTAGCGCAGTGGTCAACAGCGTTGGCTTCCGGTCTTACGGATCTTACCGGTTCGAATCCGAGTCGCATTTTTTAAAATCAATGTATCGATTTCTGTTCGAAGGCATGAATTTTTGTGATGTCTAAAAATTCCTTCCCACCCTTCCGATACTAAAATAACTGGGCGTAGCGAGAGCGATAAGCTAACCACTAGTCCTGCCATATAACCCTATGCTTTCTACACCTACTCTCTTCGAAAAAAGAGAGGTTAAGCAACTGGGTAACAAGTTGGTTTCACACCACCACCCGTTGTGTATATGCAGCCAACGTTTAATGGCCGCCTTCCACAACGCTATCGATAGAAAAAAAAGGAATTTACCCCTCACATTCATGGCCCGAGCAGAACTGCACGGGACTGATTTTGAACCATGTACTAATGTGCTTAAAATAATAATAATAATAATAAAAGTGTGACTAGCTCAGCCACTTAAATCAAATTGATATTAAGTATCTTGTGTATAGTCCGTATACTGAGAGCCCGTCGATGTAGACGAGTTTAATGACTCTTGAGAGGAATCAAGGTTGTGACGATCCCCATATAAATTGGCAAACTTTTCAAATGCCGTGAATTTAGCCTTGGTTGCAATCAAATCAGCGTGGCCTATTGGGCCCGTGCGAGGACGGACCACAGCAAACAATTCTGCTCGTTCGGACTCGCATCTCAGGGCAGTCCCACAGAACGTGATTAACGTCCTGCTCGGCATACCCACAAGAGCAGTCCGGCCTTAAAACCAACATGCCCAGCGCGAATAGTTTGGCATTGAACTTGCCATGGCCTGAGTAACAAGCAGTTGTCGTAGAAAAAACTTCTGTTGAAATATCTACATCAGCAGGCCGAATGCGTTTCTAAGTGTGTAATCGTCGTCAAACCATCAGCCGACACGTTTAAAAATGTATTATCACGAACTGAGCATGCGCAGGATAATATTCATTATCGACCGAATTTTTTTTCATTGTACTGACCATTCCGTGTTTATCATAATTTTGGCAGTTAATATGTTATAATTTGGACCGCGAATGTTACATTTGCGATATAACAAACTTAACCATTTGAAGGCAGTTTTCTGAATGCACCGTAACATCGTGTTATTAGCATATAATGCGACGATGCGATTTTCTCTCTCTGTTCCCCTCCTCTACAATCTTATGAAATGAGCCTCCACCTCTGTCAAGTGGCGTACAAATATTAATATTATATAATTAAGCGAAAAAAAAAACAATGAAATTTCATATAAATTATTAGAATACTGGTAAAGAGATGCGTCGCTAACTTTTTTCGATTTTGGATTTGAAAAACAAAAGGAGTTTCGGAGACAATCTGGGGGAAAAGTATAGCAAATCAAAGATTTCGAATTCCTCGGTGAGCTAAAAAAGGAGTTTGGAGACAATCCGGGGAAAAGTATAACAAATTGAAGATTTCAAATTCCTCGGGGGGGGGGTCGCCTAGTCACACGGCTTTTATAAAAAGGGATCGCCACCCGAAAAAGGTTGGGGACCTATACTCTAGACCAGTGTCTGCCAAACTGTGTGCCGCAAGAAGTGTCAGGTGTGCCGTGGTGGAAGAAGCCTTAAAAATGTCAATTTTAAATAATGCCTATTCGGTACCAAATCGAGGATTTCAAATTCCTCGGTGAGCTAAAAAAAAGGAGTTTCGCAGATAATCTGCGGCATCTTGGGGTGCCGCGGTACTAGTTCCATTCATCAGTGTGCCGTAAAGGAAAAAAGTTTGGCAGACACTGCTCTAGACAGACTTACTTTCACAGATGCTGTAGATAATGATTTTAATTTTACTATTCTGATTATTATAAAAATAAAAATCAAATAAAAATAGGTAGCAAGGAGGGGATGATAGAAAAACAAACAAGCAATAATAGTAATGACATTTACATTAAGAAATTATTAATGAATTATTTTATATTAAAATGAACTTCCACAAAGTTACCGCCGAATCCATAGAAAGTATTAGAATACTTGTTAGAAAGTATTTAAGTTAAGAAAAAAATAAGACTTTTATGAGAGACTGGAAATAAATCGCTTTCATCGCTAGTAATGTTTGACGCCTCTAATGTGATGAATTAATGTCTGACAGGATTTTATGAAGCTTTTTGTTTTTTTTATAACAGTCTTGTTATTAATAAATCCGTTGTCCGCTTCTGTGTCTTGAATCTGAGAATCGTCTGAGAATCGTGTTAGCACAAATAATTCGTACTTGTTTTTTTATAGGACCGTGTTTTTTTCATAAACCGTGTTAAAAAAGTTGAGTATAATTTGTATACATATAATTTATTGCGCACTTCACTGCCATTGCCCACCATTGATATAGGCTCATTACTGGAGCGTTGACATTGCCCTCCTTCGACCGGTCATATCACCATACTTACAGTTCACTATAATATTATGGTTTTTGGTCCCTACGTCCACAATCCACATAGAGCGAGTGCGAAATGACTACGTTTACAACCAATTCAGGTTCTCTTTTTTTCTGTTTTATTGTTTCCTTTTTTTTAAATTTATAAACATATAAAAAAAATGTTCTGTTTTATTATGTCGACCTTACGCCATCCATAGATCTTATGTCGTCTAAAATTGTCAATTTAAGAACGAATTTAGCATCACGAAAATGACTCTTTATTTGATTTTTTTTTGTGTACTGTATGTGTGTATGTATGTATGCACATGTGTGTGTACATGTACGGATAAAGTATGGAGGAAGCATATGGAATGTGATTTGCAAAATAATGCAAGTGGAGTTCCCATGAACTTCCTATCTCTGTAGTGATCACGCCCTTCCGTCTGCAAACGATGGTAAAGGAGATACAATTTACAATTTTTCAAAAACTTTATCGATGAAGGAGACTGGAAGAGTCTTGACGTTGTCGCGTCCTGGTACTTGAAGCTCCATAAATATGATTTAAAAAAAAAAAAAAAGTCGAACCTTCCTAAAATTTAAAACTCTTAAGTCCGATGTCTTGTAAAAATAAAACTCCTTCAAAATGTTAACAAAAAAATATTTTTAATTATATCAAAACTTCCGTGCTCTAGACCAGTTCTTCTAAATTTTTTTCAATCCAGGGATCCCGGGATATAAAATCGTGTATAAATTTGGTATTTCGGATTGAGAAATTTTTGCTCGGGCATTTTTCAAAAAAAATTTAGTCGATTCCAAAAATCGAAAAAGAATTTGCGGTATTCCCAAAATAAAACGACACGATACCTTTTTTTAGCTCTTCCCAGAATTTTCGATTCCGAAAAATCCCGGGATTTCTGGATCTGGGATTCCGGGTTTGAAGGCCCTAGTAACAAAATTTACTATTATTCACAGTAAACGTCCGATAAAATATATTGAAACATTTTTCACACAAGGTGAGTTTGTAGTACAATTACAAATTTTTGAAACATAAAATCAGTATGTTTTTGTGATATAAGTTGCGTAGATGTTTGCAGCAAGTGAAACATAACCAATAATAACACGTCCGTGAGGAAAATGACTTTGTGTTTTAGAAATTGAAAAATGATTTAAATATGCTAAAATAATTAGAATGCTTATCATTTTGCAAAAGAGAAAAGCGACGAGTCGAATTAATGACACTGAATTAATGAACTTCACGTTGAAATATAATTTTTTCTAGGAAGGTTCTCTATTATGCAAATCTTGTTTCAGCTTGACTGAAAAGTACCGATTTAAGACTTGACGCTCTTTTCTTTTTTAATATAAATTTGATGCCAAAGTAAAACAAAAATATACAGTGTATGCACATTCTTACACAGTGATAGATTTTGTAAAACGTACATATATTAGCAAGAAGTCTACGAAATGATTATATTTTAAGATATCGTAGTGCTACGACGTAGAGCTAGAGCTATACTATATTAACATATATCACAATCTACGCAACAATTTATTGTATATTGCAGGCGCTTGTCTTTTGGTACAAAAAATTGTTAATTTTAAAATTATGTTACTTGTGCTTATCGAAAATATAGTATTAATATGTATATTTATATATTCATTTCGAGATATAACAGGAAAATTAAAACCAAACCAAAAAATGACAAGTTTTTGCTGCGAAGAAAAGAATATAACATATTATATTACACATACATTTATTTTTATATGTAAAATCTAAAATCAAATAAAAACCATACATATCTAATAGACGGAAAAACAGTAAATAATTAGGTAAGACAAGATTTTTTTAAAAAGTGTTATTCTACCGAGAGACTGCTTATCAAAGTAAAACTGTCACTGAATGAACACCGGAGAAAAGATTACATTATGTGGAAAGAATTAAAAGCCATGCAAAAACAATAAAAACTTGAATCAGATTTTAACATATTTAAGTTGTGTAAAAATTGAAAAATAATAAAAGAATACAAACGTGTTGACAGACATAAATTTAAATAATATCCATTTATTAAATTACTTAAAACGTAGTCTTCTTAAGAATCATTTTTTTACTATAATACAAACAGATGTTATATGTTAATTGTAATAACTAATTAAAAAGTAGTTTATTTTACTACTTTTTAACTGTTAATTAGTAGAACACGACTTTAAATCAGTTAATTATTGCATAAAATACTAAATTTATGTGAAGATAGCTTCTTAAAATTATTCAAACAGTTTAAGCAATAATAACATACGGAATGGTGATTTTAATTTTCTATTTGATCAATAAATAAGTTTTTTTAATGACCATTCTCAATGTGGATCATATGGAGTCGTATTGCATCAATTTGTCAGTAGATGTAAGTAGGACATGTTTAAGTATGTCAATCTTAGAATATAAGGATCTGATATAGAGATTACCACTAGGTAGTTTTAAGCTGTCTTTTACAAGCTGCTTATTATTCGAATATAAAACAGGGATCACATAAATTCATAGATTTAGATACATTATTCGATATAAACATCCATTAGACAACCAAAGAATAATAAGCCAAATAGTATTGCACTTGGTCACAGAATTTTTATTGTACCAGTAATATATTTGTAAATAATTTAGAATTGAATTCTGGCTAATCTTCGGTCATTGGTGGGTTGAAAATATTCTGTGTCGAGACAACCCTAAAACAAATTCCCGGAAAATCGAAGTTTTTGCCAGTCTCGGTTACCGGGACAATCGAATAAAGCTACGGTAGGACGCGAAACTTGCTCTTCATTATTTAAATTTATATAATTTTAATTTCATTCATTCAATATAAACAAAATATAGGATCTATTTTCCTTGAGGACCCTTGTAAATTTCGGAAGGCAATTAAAAATTGTAAGAACCATCAAAATCTTCTATTTATTTATTAAAACAAAATATGACCTCTGTACTTTTGTATGACAGATGCTAATTTGCAATAATAACCATACCCAATATAATATTTTTTAGAAAAAATCGTTTCATCAGAAAAATTAAACGAGTCATTCGAATGATGTGTAATAAAAATCATACAAATATTTTTTTATAAAAATTAATACAGTTTCGGGACGCAAAAAAAAATCCAGGAAAAGACGATTTTGTGTACTGCCTACCATGGTCATCAACATGAAAAAAGGCGAGACTTCAGAATCCCCAGTGGGCAGTGAAAGATATTTAAAGATTTGGTAACAATAACTGTATAAAACGTATTCGACATTTTATTTGCGTAAAAAAACCATTTTCGGATACTATAATATAATATATGTATAAAATCATAAATATTTTTATTGCTATAGTTTCACTAATTATTTAAAAAGTTCAGGTTATCAGAACCGTTCATATTGCTTAAAAAATAATACGGAATATATGAAATTCCTATTTGTATTGATTATAAAATATCTTCGATATACCTCGTATATCGGCTTGATTGTATGTGAATTAAATTTTACACACACACACTGTTTTATTGAGGTAAATTGATATCTCGATAAATGTCAATGAAACTAAACGATTTGCATTTTTATAATTCTTTCCTTTTTCCAAACCAATAGTAATTGCAATATTTTAAACAAAATATTAAAATTTTGATATCGTTTGACAATTATTATTCTAGCTAATAATAATATTATTTAAATAAATATTTGAAAAGCAAGCTGTATGTTAATTATTATTGCTTTTGGAACGTTCTTGAAACGTGCTATAAGACATGTTGGATCTTGTGATGTTCTTTTTTTCTTATTTTTAACGCCGTCTAGAAATTTACTACATATTTGCATTACGTGCGACTGAAATAATATGTTTGTACTAATATAATTATGAATATATAATAATAACAGACACTAGGATGTTGTAAAGCATATTTGACTAAGTGTTCTTATTGATGGAAATTGTGATTGATAGTGTCTTGTGTCAAATTTCTTTTCATAAGGCGAGACACAATTGCATCATTCGTGGACATTCCCTTTTCAGAAGATATGTCTTTTTGTAAAACGTCTTTACCTTGTTCATTTCATGCAAAATAAACTGCATAATTTATACATTTCAATATTGAAAAGTTACCTGAATGTCTATATATTATATATTTATTTTCCTTGCATAACGACTGTGGAAAGGAAAAAGAACGTAACCCACACATATAAAATTTTACAGGAGGCGCAGAAAACGTGTTTTGATGATTTTGGGCCATATGCAAATAATGAAGTATACATAACATTGAAGTGCAAGGAGACTTCTAAACTGGTGTTTAATTGACAATTTTTTTTTCACCATGTCCGCTCCCAATGTGGAGCATATGGACTCCTAATGGAGTTTATCTCAACATATGTGTTTCTACGAGAACCGCTTGTTACACAGTTGCTCAACCTCTCTTTTTTCAAAGAGAGTAGGAATAGAAGGATAGCCCTATGGCTAGGACAGGATTAGTGGTTAACTAATCGCTCTCGATACGCCTCGTTCAAAGGATAGGATGGATGGGAGGGGGGAATTCAAGACATCACATACATCCATGCCTTCGAACCGAAAATCATAAATCGATTGAAGAATCAATTTATAAAACTGTCCGTACCGGGATTCGAACCCGGGACCTCCGTAACCGAAGCCAACGACGTTGACCACTCGACCGCACAGGCGGTTAATATAATCTAATATTAATTAAAGAAATTGTCTAGCAGAAAAGGTTTTAATTTTTGTCATCTTTTTCAAACTTAAAAGCTAAATTTAGATATTAATTCGGCATTTGATCCTTTTGATAGAACGTGTATTTAACACAAAAATTTAAATTTTAAGTCGAACAATCCTAATCACATACATATATATATGCATTTGAGTTTTACTGAGTGGTTGACAGCTGGACCGGCTCGAGTATTTCTACATCTTTGTGTGAGGTGCATTTGGCTTCCTGGAAAACTAGATCTAAATGAGTGAATGGTGCTAAAATCTAAGTGCTTTGCCTATGTGCCTGTGAATATTTAATGTGCGCCTGTGTGTGTCACACTCTGCACACGCCACGGGGTTGTCCTGGATGACAGGCAGTAGATTTGGAAAGAACGAAGGAAGGCTTATGCTGGCTGCGTGGTCGATTGTCAACTTTGTTGGATTATAACGCAGAGGTCACTTGTTCAAATCCTAGTACGGACAGTTAATTAGATTGATTTATGGATTTCTGTTCAAAGGCATGGATGTATGTGATGTCTTGAATAACCCCCTGCCACTCATCATGTCCTAAAAAAACGGGGCTTAGCGAGAGCGATTAGCTAACCACTAGTCCTGTCCAAGCCTATCATTCTATCCTTCTATCTCTACTATGTAAGAGAGGCTGAGCAACTGAGTAAGTAACAGTCGTGTTATAAGAGAGTTCATACATTGTGATTATCGAAAAAAAGCTGTTATGAAAAAAGTGTGGGTTACGTCCTTTTTCCTTTCCACAGTCGATATGTAATTATACAATCATGTCGTTTTATTTTTATATGCAATATTTTTTTATATGTAATCTTATATTCAGACGCAGTATAAATTTAATTGCATAAAAGAATTGATTTTACGAATAACAATAAAATTCATGTTCGTAATTTTATTGCATTTGCAAGAAATGTCGCTTGTCCACTTAGTATGTATTCCCTAGTGCTTGTTAGCAGAATACTGGTAAAGAGACTATGAAATGTAATCATAAAAAGGTATTTTAGCTGTTTTTTTTAAACATTGGTTTTGAAATGGTGAAATACTAATATTTCACTCAAAAAGCGTCTAATCTGAAAAGTATTTTTCTGGAGTCGTACTTTATATGAAGATTCTAACAGGATTAACAGATTGCATATCAGCATGGTTAACTAGCCGTTAAAAAAACATTATTTTATAAATATTATATATTTTTCTTTTTATTTTAATTTTGCATTTCGTTCTTGCTTTCAAATACGTGAACAGACAGTTTCATAAAAAAATATCGCTTATCTGTCCATTTTTATAATACATACTGTTATCTGATATATAAAAATGAATTGTTCGTTGCCATATCCGATTACAATAAAACTTTGACAACAATTTTGCTTGCACTTTCGTAAAGGTTATAGGAATAGTACAATTTACTTACAGTAGGTGGCGTGTGTGTCAAACCATAGACAATCGACAAAATACAAACGTCAATTCAATAAACACAATTAAAACACGAACACTTTCTCTCTTTGAGTGGCATTGTAACACCTGCCAGGAATCGGCTAGTTTATTATAAAATGTTATAACACCTAAAATATTTAGTTTTTTTAGTTAGTCAAATTATCAGTGATCCCGCGTTAAAACTAGTGCAAGTATTATATATGATCACGCATTAATCATGCGCAGAACATTACCGATAAGCGTTGTTCTTATATTAAACACGTATAACATTAACAGAATGATCTAGGTATTTTCAGACTTAATCGAATTTTTGTCCTGCTTAATTCACTTTTAAGACCACTTTATAAACGAGGCTTCTGTACATAAATGTTTGCAGAAAAGGTGATTTGGCCAAGTCACTATTTTAAAGGAATAAAAATTGTTCTATGCTTGTTAGAATAATTTGTATATTATCTATGGATTATTATTTATTTTTTCGTACACGCAAGTTTATATCAAAGTCTTGAAGGATTCTACAACCTTTCTACTTTTTTATACAATATTAGTGAAGTGAATACGGTTATATAAATTAATTTTTAATTAGCTTAAATGTTTAATTTACCGTTTTTACAAAACACTGGCGACGTTTTAATTCAATCAATAAAATCTAAAAATATGATAATATGTTTTACTGTTTTTTTTATGGTGGACATAATAATTTTATTGTCCTTAGTGCTTATTTTTTTTATTAGAGATTATAATATGTTAGTATTCAATTAATATCTTATGTACGCATTTAAAAATCGCATGACATTTTTTTTTGTTGCTTATAAATTATTGTCAACTTCAATCGAACGATGTTAACATTTTTTTTCGTGTAAGCATAAAAAAATATGTTTTATAAGTATCTATTGTATTTCTTGAGATTATTATCATATGCTTAATGTATTATAAATTAATATCATTAAAATACGTAAATGGATCATTTGTGTGTTATTAATTATTTATAAATTTTATTATAATACTTTTTTGGAGTGTATCGAAACGTTTTTATGAACCATAATAACAACCAATCATACGTTTTCAAATGTGATACAAATTATTTAATATCGAGGGTTTGTATTTAAAGTGACACTTTCTAATACTCAAATATTAATATTTTGGGTTTCTTTATTATAGTAAAATTACTTTAATTAAAATATTGAGAATAGTGAAAACTTTATTGGCAGTTTCCTTATTCGCAAGTTTTGTGAAATATAGAATTGTATTTTCTCTTCGGCTTGATATCGAATAGCATTATATATTCTCGTCAAAGCTGTCTTGAGCAATGTCACGTTAAAAAATATCTTGCACAATAGCTCTCGATATGAATAATATTTATTCGTAATGGCCAATGGGATTTCTTTACACAAATTTATAGTCAGTTTGTGAATCTTTCTCTTCACAAAGAAATAAACTATGTTCTATAGGCATTTCTAACGTAAATAATGAAAAATTTGCTAATGATCCAAAACCAATCATTCTCAGAAGAAGTTTTTCTACATTTCCCCCCCCACATAAAGACTGGTAGAATCTTTTAGGCAGTCATAGCATAGTTTGCTTATTATGAGAAAGAGAAATAGAAATTCAGTCTGTATCCACCTTTGCAAGAACTTTAGCCAGTGTAGTTTCAGTAGAAAAGTAGACGAAGGAAAAAAAATATTTTTATTTAATTAAAAAACAATTTGGCATTACAGCCAATGCGCCAAATATTTTTACGTTTATATGAGAAAAACTTGATGAGAATTTTTGTAAGGTAAATTTTTATCACAAATACCCATGTCTTAGGTCTCAAAATTAATTTGAAAAATCTAAATTTAATATTGACCTTACCGGGAATCGATCCAGACCCGCCTGGTCAGTAGAGCAAGCTCTAACCAACTAAACCACAGCGGGCGACATGTTACCTGAATAAAAAAAAATAATGTGTATTGACTGATGATACGGTTGAATATTGGTGACCTCAGGTGGGATTAGATTATTCCAATCTGCGCGATCTAAACAGATGTTCGGAACAATCGAGTGTGGTAATTTATTCAAATTCACATTGTGTTCGCCGAACCACGAGATTGTGATGTATAGTATGGTGATTGATGATGAGTGGGCATGTGCGTACAAGAATAAAATATGCGCTGTGAAAAGTCCCTTCGATTCAATACGACCAATGCTTGCATAACCTTGATTTTGACTCACAATTTTAAATCAGAAATTAGCTAGGCTAGAACTCTCTTTTTCTTAAAAAAAAGGATAACGACAGTTTGTTAATTACTAAGTTGAGGGCAAAAATTCAAACAGTGATTTGTCACACAAATACAGCGCACGGAAAATGATGATTTGAGTGTTTTAATTGTGATTTCCATTCATAGATTTGATTATGGACTATTAGAACTGATATTAAACGGCATTTTTCAAAATCTGTGATGAATCACTTTTTTAATGTTTAATTTTCCATCGCTCTTCATGTGTAAATTTAAATTTAATTAATTCGTTGAACATTGGAAGACAATAAAAATGAAATTTTTTGTATGTAGCTGTAAAAATAAATATTTGATAATTTGCTTTAGATACTAAATATGAAAATACAGTTAGCGTATTATAACATATTATTGTCCAGTTGTTTTTTTTTTTTTTTTTAAATAACCGTGACTTCCATTAACTCGGAGTTGGTTTTTTTTTGTCAAAATAGAAGCATTGTTTCAATATTATTAATAAAGAAGATACAAAGTTTTGTTATATAAGATTGCAATGTTAAAATGGCAACACTAACTAAAAATCAAAAAGGTGTCATGAATTGAAACGCTGCTCTTAGAAAAAACGCTTATAAACGTCACATTGAGATTAAGTTTGCTATTTGACAAGAGATGTTCAATTAATTAAATTGAAATACGTAATTTTGTTGTGTCGTTCTATGCATTTTACAGTTATACAGTTCGAAGTAATTAGTAAAGGGACAATATATCACATAACTACTGGCTTAGCTATAATAGCAGTGAACGCTTGCTGCGCGTTGAATCCTTTTACAGGTAGTGTCATCATTATACTGATTATATCTGTACTTATAAACAGTAAGAAGAAATTCAAGAAATGCAGTAGTCGTCCATTTACACTTTATTTGCCATTTTTTCCAAGTCTTGGTATTCAATCGAAGTTGCTATTATAAGTTACTGCGTATTTGACAGGATTTTTTAAAACATGTACATATGTCGCTGGCTTATTTTACAGATGTAAGTAACGTTGTAGAAGCATTGCTACAAATACCAGAGCGCGTCGATTTCTCATAAACTACTTCGTGAAACATCCCAGTTTATTGTGTTGGAGATGTGGCTTGTGGACACGCTTTGAATTCAAATATCACAGGTGTGAATTATTCTGACGTGCGCGCGTTCTTCCTCGATGTCACATGTAATTAATTCTTCTCATCAGCGCTTCCAAATCAAAGCTTACTGATATACATACGAATATCACAATTTTAATTTTTACAGTCTTTAACAAATCCAATTTAATTTCTACAGCCATTGTCACTCACTAATGTATAATATTTTAAACTTTATATGAGCCTTCTCAAAGTAAAATGAGCCAACTAATAAATTGGTTTTTTTTTTTCCTAAACTTTTAAGTACTATCACGTCGTTACCAATGCTTCCTCTAAGACAAGAGGTTAGCTGCGCGGGCCAATCAAATATTAATCGAATTGTTATGTTGGAGTGCGTGTCAGCCCGGAATGAGTGCGCGGGGGCTTTAAAACTGCTGCGCGGCAACGTGCGAGCGCAGCTTAGAGGGAACGTTGACTCGTTACTTGGTGTTTTGGTGGATTGTTTATTTTTATTTTGCCGAGATAACACTATTGCAATGCGTATTGACTGAGGTTACTTCACTTTTACGATACTTTAAGACGTGTAGAATATTACAAAGCATCTAAATTATTTTTTCTAAAATACCACTCGGCACACTTCTATCCCATATGTAAATGCATTCAATATAATTTATACAGACATGATCACTTAATAATGTATATTATTTAAAACATATATATAAGTAGTTTCTTATATAATAAACTAAAGACAAATACATATTTCTAAAGTTCATAGTTTTATTAGTCACTCGCTGAATATTATATATGTAGCTAGAAATTATTTCTCATGGTATATGTCAGTAGTACTTGTCGACTGTCAATTTTAATACGCTTGGTGCTAACGCTTCGCATAATGAGAGAGAGAGTGTGTGCGCGCGCGATAAAATCAGTTGAAAATCATTTCATAGGTATTTGATTATTTGGACGAGTCAATATTTCAGCCATATAAATGTAGGAGGGTTAAATAAAGATCTGCTAAAAAATATCGCTGTAATCAACGATCGAATAATATATATTTTTTAGTACTACTGATATTTAAAAATATGATATACGTATTTTAATCAATGGAACATGTTATATTTTATATATATGTTTTGTACCGCAAAAAGTATTCATTTTTTCTGCAAAAATGCAATAAATACATAATATATCATGAAAGTTATGAAGGTGTAATTCAATGATTATATATTACGTTTCAACTCGATTTTTAATTGAAAAGGCTTTCTTTCCAAGCGAAATCAATTCTGATGTAAACTTTATGTTATTTTTTCAATTAAAAAGTGATTAACGTGGTAATTAAAATAAAATAGCAATTAAAGTATGCAAATATATTTACAAATATTTTGCCTCGTTCAGATTGTTTTTATCAGTTAAAAATACTAAACTCGTTTTGATCGCATATTTTGATTATATTTTTTATTATTTATTTATTAAATTCCTCGGGGTACTTAACTTTGTATCCACAAAGACTTCTCATCCTTCTTACAGAGAGTATTCAGCGGAGTAACAGCGAAGAAACACAAAGTAGTCAATATCCAATTTCTCTCCAACTCTCAACCCTTAATTTTTTTTGTAATTTGCCTAGATTCTACTCTGTCAACATGATTGACAGGGCTGACAAATCCAACTATAAGTCGTATCAGCTTAAGCTTTTTTCCCTTCGTTGTATATATCTGGAAATCTGAATCACAATACCGTTTTGACGTTTATAGCTATGTACTAATTAGTTAACTGTAAGAGTTTGGAAGTAACAAATCATTACCAATAAATAGCAAATTGGCTTGTCCGAATATCAGGAATTAAATCATTAGTTATCTTCAAACGCGATCTTCGATACAGAAAGATTAAGTGAGTTTGTCTGTTTGGCGACTAACCACCATATTAACCAAAGTATAACACGACGTTTATATGACGTGTTTTTTTCCCACCTATTTGTTAAAGATCACATATTTTTGCGCCGTTACTTCTTCGAATACCTATAATGATTCGTGTGCTGGCCAATCCATTCTTTTCTACTTTACTCAAACGCATCAGACAGGTCTTAAATAAAATACGAAATTTTGTGTGATAAGCACAGAAAAAACATTAGTGCCAAACGTATTATCTGTTTTCATAAAACGCAAATTCTATATACAAAAATAAAAAATATAAAAAAACATCACGTTTTATTCGGGGTTATGCACTCCAAAAGCAAAGTTTTATTCACAAAACAAAGTTTAAATAACATTGAAGAAATCAATATACAAGCTAGTGACAATTTCGCTCCACCGTATTTAGACATTAATAAGAGAATTTTAAATTCCTCAGGCAAGACACTCTTGGAATAAATTATAATTTTAACATTTTTATAATGTTGCCACATGTGTAGGAAAGTTCTGCGATTGTTTATTTTACTTGTTTTTACTTCACTGCCAATTTGTGATCAGTTCGCGGAACTTTATTGATTCAATTAGTTTACATAATTAAATTGCAGAACTATTTATAATGTTAATCAACGGCTTTGGTGAATTAATTTTAGTACTTTTTTTGCACTGCGTCCATCCTTATGGACATTTATTCGCACTAATTAATATCTCTATTGTCCCATTAAGACTGTAAGTTGTATTTGAAACAGATTGATTTTCTTGACTAATTTATTTCTAGGTTTGGAAGTCAGTATGTATGTATAATATGTCGTATTGTTAAGCCCTTTTACTCCCAAAAGACTTTGGCAATATATTCGAAACTTAAGGGTCTTGAAAAACGTTAGTTTTTTTTTAATTCATAATTTAATTATTATGGAATACTTTTAATGATGCTTAGATTAAAAAATGAAAAAAAATGGTTTCAAAATTGAAAGAAAGTAATGCGACACACAATTATTGATTTTTCTTCTCAGCGCTTCTTAATCAATAACAAGTATCTGACATTTACTGATATGCAAAATTTTTGAGAAAACTTAAAATATACTCAACTCTTTTTTACACGGTAGGTACGTTCCACAAAAACCGTGTAAAAAGTGATAAAATTCGTAGAAAATTTGAAGATTGATTTGTTACCTAAATTTAAAAAAAAATCGTTTTTGAAAAAAAACAACATTTTGGTAAAGAAAATCGTGAAAAAAAGTTAATAATTGACACTCAATAAGTAAATTATACAAAATATTATTCATACTTTGTATTTTAATTAAGAAAAAATAATACTATTTATCACAACTTGATAATAAACGGGGACTTTTATAAGGGACTGGACGTATATCGCTAGAAATTACTGACACGTCTAATGTGTTGAGATGTGATGAAAACTTTTTATTGTTAAGTACAACTGTTTTGTTGTTAGGAGATCAGTCACCCACTTCTGTTTTTTTTTTGATTCTGGAATCGTGATAGAACATATAATTCGTGACAAAATAAAGTATTCGTTCTTTTTAGTGGACCGTGTTGTTTCAAAATCGTTTAAAAAAAGTCTTGAATTTTTCGATTGTCGCTTAGTAGAGTGGTACTTGGTTGGTGAATTAAAATCGATTTCACACATCCGGTAGAATCGATGTGAGAGTTGTTCAATCGATGACGTTGCGACATAAAATAATTTCGAAGTGTCTTTGAACCATTGCCTACGAGATTTTTCAAGTTCACAAAAGCCCACAGCCGCCCAACCCGAGATTGTGCTTTACGAGGCCGAAGCACTACGGCAGCATCTACAGACAGAGGCCGTCTATATGACGCCGTCTAACAGTGCTGCCAGAGCGAGCACTGTCGAGTTAAGCCCAAAAGTCATATCTCCATCTTAAAAAAGATCGAATTGAAATTCATTTTAAAACCCTCAAAAAATCACGAATAACTTTTATTCCTAACAATTAAAAAAATAAATAATCGCAAAGTCATTGTATAGAAACCCCGCATGACTATATGGTCATGCTCATTCTTTTATTACCGTGTAATATTGTGTACGGACAGTAGTAAGGACAAAGGTGACCGTATGGGCACGCAAACATTCGGGGTTGAAATATAGCTAAACGTGAAATTTTTAAAAATATTTTCAATTTGACCTCTTTAGATCAATAAATTATCAAAAGAACTGTAAATAATTTGATGTTTTGATAAAAAAATAA
The DNA here is from genome assembly GCA_031772345.1 of Himalopsyche anomala. Classification (NCBI taxonomy): domain Eukaryota; kingdom Metazoa; phylum Arthropoda; class Insecta; order Trichoptera; family Rhyacophilidae; genus Himalopsyche; species Himalopsyche anomala. The sequence continues at coordinate 19,195,770 of CM062835.1, forward strand.
CTAACAGTTTCAAAAAATCGCATGTACTTTTGGTGGCCGTTTCTGTCCCCACGGCTGATGACTTACTGAAGTCTATACCCTTCTTAACCAAATATGAGTGAAAACAACGATATTCAGGTAGAAAAAGAATCAATAGACAACGGTGTTTACTGTGACCATATGGTCACGCTCGTCCTTGAAGGGTTAAAAAAGATCGAATTGAAATTCATTTTAAGACACCAAAAGTACATAGCGTTGCGTCCCTCACCACCTGAGATATGAACTCTAATAATATTGGGTTTATAATTGATCATTTGCCACTTATATTTATTGACGATTTTTTAATTGTATGTTATAGGTGTTAAGCATTTTAATTTTGAGTAATTATAATGTAATTTGTCAATCCTTTTCATTGTTAATAGTTGCTTAAACTTTTATTTCAATTTAATTTGTATAAATATCAATGTTTATATATTTTTCTTACCAGTTGATAATGCTCGCGATGAACGAAACCGGTCCTAATCAAATAAATTTTATGTGGAAAAAGTACTAAAAATCTTTTATTATTTTTATTATAATGCCATTCCACCAAGTATTGACAGTGAACACCTTAAAAGTTAGTAAATATCGTTAAAAATCGTATCACTCTGCTAGTGAACCTATAATTTATTCTTTAGCTTTTTAACTTCCTCAATGTATATCTACTCTACAAATTTTCTTCACTACTTTTAAACTATGCTTAAAATCAGTTGTGCGAGAGACCAATTCCATCCTGACTGCCGCCAGGAAAGTTCGCAAAGCTTTCATAGAGTGGTAGATGAGATATGAGGAATTTCTTATGATGAGGAATGCAGTCCAAAAAGAACGCCCCTGGAAGACACAGCCCACGAGATCTCGCCTCGCCATTGTCATGGTAAACAGTACAAGTGACAACTCTTATAGAGCCTTATGAGCAAGTTCGAATCCCACGCTGGCAATTGGTTACTATGTGCGCATTTTACTGCATGCAAATAAAGTGGTCGGTCGAAGCCCAATGTCGTCTGAAGGGGTGAGTTATGTTGAATTGACGCGAATGCCTTGATATAATTATAAGATGGTTATTACGTTTGTGCGAAATCAAACAACTGAACCAGAAAATATCACAATAGCTTAAAAATATGATCTATAAACTATTTGCGTGTATTTAAATATTTTCTAAGGAATCAATGATAGCTCATTCAGATTGGATAAACTAAATATATTATCGTTGCATGTTCATGCTAGTGCATCCAATTCCGAACCTTTTTTGAGGGCTGTGGAGTCGCGTGAAAAAAAGACGACTCCGACTCCAGTTTTAAAATAATTAACGACTCCAACTCCAAGGATTTTTTTCAATAATTTCATTTTAACTTATATATATATATATATATATATTTATACCATCAGATCATCTTTAGTCAGTCAAGCATGAAATGTAAACACTTTTGACTATTTTGTTTAAATACACATCATTAAATATATTTTTCAAAAAAAAATCGAGCCGCTCATTTTTCACGACTCCGGTCAAAATACCACGACTCCGCGACTGCGACTCCACAGCCCTGCTTTTTTGTGATCCCGGGATTAGCATTCAACATAAAATTGTGATTGAGAATTTTTTGCTCCACTATTTCGAAATCCTGAGATTTACGGATTTCCCAAAATGGAAGGATTCTCAGAATTTAGATTCCAAAATTCAAGGAATTTACGGAATTCGCAAAATGAAAAGACGCGCAACTTTTTAAAATTTTGTCAATTCTTAAATACCGGGATTTTGGGATCACAAAATTGGACGGTATCCCATGATTGAAGGCCCTAATAAATATCCCATTAAGCTTATTATTTTGTTTCAAAGTTCTACGTTACACTAAACTTAACATTATTTAAAAAGTTTGCACTATTTTATCTGTAATAAAATTATAATTTTGTACTGTATTATATATGGAATAATTATTGCGTTTCAATTACTGCTTCTAAGTTTTTGGTTTTGTTTATCGAATCAGAATTTCGTAATTATAAAATGAAATACAATTTGGAAATCCTCTTGAATGTATTCAACGTGGAACCAATCACCCCTTACTATGACATTGCACCCTTTCCGTATGGTATATTTTTTTTAATCGTGATAACGTAATTTGTATTTCAATTGGTTTCTAGGCATATCCAGCAAAAAACCAAGACTTAGTAAAATATTTTTACGAGCTGATATCCACTCACTCTCCGTAGGACCTCACAATTCTTTTGAATGATTTATTCTTTGGCCTAGATGTAACAGAGTCGGTATGATTGTCGTGGCCGACAGATCCGAATGAACCAGTGAAATTAGCTTGCTGTTCATACAGTTGCATATCACAAATAGGTATGTGCATCGGATACCGGCGCAATTGCATCGAGTGCAATAGCGCATCGCCGGTTTAAAACAAGCGATGCATTCTGCTAATGTAGAAAAACGCATAATGGTTGCCATATGCGAACACCAAGGACTTCAGATTAACTGTTAGACCAGGGGTGGGGAACATTTTCTTTTCTAAAGGCCGCATTCATTTTTCTGATTCGACACGAAGGCCGCAGAAAGCGTTGACTAGGATTTTTTTGGCCGAAAACAATTTCATGCCAATTTTTAAAACCCAGAAATTTGTGGATTTCCCAATGCGTGGAACCTTTTTTCAGGTCTTTCAAAGATTTTGACATCGAAAATCCCAAAAATTTACAGAATTAGAGAATTGGCCAGAAGGCCGCACCAGAGTAGCCAAAACGCCGCAGGTTCCACACACCTGAGTTAGACTAACATTTTTTTTTTGTTTTTTTTTTTTTTAAACATTTTATATTCATCGTATATTTTTAAAAGCGAACCATATAATCGAGTAAAACCTTAAGTAGAGTAACAAAGTAATCAAATTTAAATTAATTTTGAGTAAAAGCTGTCGTTTTATGTTTGAATTTTGTAATAATGAAGAGATTAAGTATCTCTTTATTTGAAATATAATAAATAAGTATTTATATCGGGTTCTATGGCGCAGCGGTTAGCGTTGTGGGCTTCCGTGCATGGTTTGAGTCCCACTACGGACAGCACTTTTTCGATCGATATATCGACTTCTGTTCGAAGGCATGGGTTTTTGTAATGTTTAAAAATTCTCTCCCACCCTTTCCGATCCTTAAAAATTGAATGTAGCTAAAGCGATAAGCTAATCACTAGTCCTGTCTTAGCCTTATCCTTCTATCCTCACTACTCTATTTGAATAAGAGAGGTTGAGCGACTGACAAACAAACTTTGTAACAAACAGTTCTCGTAGAAAAACTCTGTTGAGATACATTAGGAAGCCATATCCGCCACATTGAGAACTGAAAAAAAGTCGAAAAAAAAAATGTCCACATATTTTTTCGACCTCTTTTTTCTTTTTTCTTTTTTTCCCATGATCAAAAGTGCACCGTGACTTCGAAAAGGTTAAGAACCACTGGATTAGATCAATGGTGCCCAACGAAAAAATCTGTTGAGATACTTCAATTCTACGCATTGGGAGCGGACATGGATTAAAAAAAAGTATGTATTTATATCCGCAGGAATAAGCCGATGAAATTTTTAAAAATTAGAAAATACTAAATGTTAACGGTTAAAGGACGTACAATTTCCCAAATTCACAATAATATTTGTATTTTTTTGATGATATGTTAGTAATGTTGTATAATATGTTCTAAAAGAGTTTGTCTGTTAATCGGGACCGGCTTAGCTTAGCGAGTAAGCATTGTAATGCAGCATTATTGCACAAACGTGGAGAGCACTGCAGAGATCATTAATGGATAACCGTTCCCCATCGGATGTGAGTCTACGCGCATTAGTCGGAGAATCATCCGATGGGGTCCGAACCAGACAGTGGAAGCTCAATTATCCACAGCGCGACGTCGACTTCCTGCGGCAGTCAGATCCGGATATCATCAATAAGAGAACCCATCACCAGCGATATGTTGTGACACCTTTTCATCGATTATAGTTTTTTTTAAATTATTTTATAAATTTAATATAAAAGTATGAAATGTCCAGAGGTGTATTGTGGTACAAGCTAGGCCAGGCGTGGGTAAGAACCTGCGGCCTTTTGTCTTCTGTGGTGCGGCCTGCTGGCCATTTTGTATTTTTTTGTAAATTCTTGGAAAACCTTACAAAAAAAAGGAAATCCAAAAAATTCTGGGCTTTAGAAATTGCCATGAAATTGTTTCCGGCCAAAGATTCCCTAGCCAATGTTTACTGCGGCCTTATGTCGAATCAGAAAAAATAATGCAGCCTTTAGAGAAGAAAAGGTTCCCCATCCCTGAGATAGGCAATCACTAAGAAAGTCTTACCCATACATGGCAAAGCTGAATAAAATTATGACGTTTTATAAAAAATTCAAATCTTACTTCATATAATTAATTATCTTATTATTTATGAATATTTTTTTTATGTTTATTTTAAACGGCTTAATCAAATGCACCTTTAAATGATTCTGCTACACATTTTTACACTATATTTTAATATTAAATTAATTTAATGTATTTCCCAAAAAATCTATCAATGTTTCAAAATTATTATAAAAATCGATAGAAAAAATACTACTCATACTGGGATTTGAACCCTTGAGGTCCGGCATGGAAGCCAATGACGTTGAGCACTGTGCCATGTACCCAACAATTATTTACGTTTAGGTATTATACAATATGTTAGTATATTAACAAACTGTGGGACACTGTCGGGACAAAATTATTTTATTGTTAAAATATATTATGGTATATATCCGGAAAATTAAGATTTTAAATTTGATTTTTTACATGTTACGGCGATCTCAGGATTGGATACCTTAATCTCACCACTACCTCCCACAAAGGGTGAGATGATTAAATGTAAAAATAATAAAAATATATTATTAAAAATCAATGCCAGATCTGACGAGATCACAATAATACATGGTTTCAAAAATTTGTAGTGTCAGATGATTACTTGAATATACTCTCGCAACCCAATACAGACTTTTTTATGCAAGTCCTAATTGAGACAAGATAATTAATTGTGAATTGTCTAGAACAATATAATCTTTTATTTTACATTGTGATTTACTGACTCTGTATGCCTAGTTTGACAACTTCACTTATAAGCATTAAAGAATAAATACGATGGAAAAATATCAAAGTATTTTAGTTCTACAAATACTATTTTGTATATACATGTATAATTGATAGCTATTTCGGCTTTCGGCCCTCATCAGAACCTTGTTTAAATAATAGTTTTAAAGGAATACTCAAAACATAATATTATCATCCTAATTCATGTTTAAAAATATTGTATTATATTTAATAAATTGACTAGTATTTTTTGGAACGATAAGAAATATGGAGTTATTCAAAGAAAATTAGTTTTTATTTCTTCAAATAAATTTCATTTTAACCAATAAACGAACAGATGTATTTACGTTATTTATAAAACGTGGAAGACTAAACAGGAAGATGTGCTTTGTTTTAAAAAAGCTGTAAATAATAGGGGGAAAACATTATTTTATTGATTGATTTGGCATTTACTTGGTAGAACTCCATTTTAATAGGGTAAAAATATTTCAGTTCTACAGTTTTTTATATGTTAGCTATTTCGGCTTTCGCCGTCGTCCTAAGTTTTAGACGTTTAAAAAGAGTTGTCTGAGTAGCCGTATCGGCCTCTTTCAATTTATTTATTGATTTGGCATTTACTTGTTAGAACTCCATTATATTATGGCAATCATTTACTTATTATTACTGTCATATTTTTTAAATCCATTCCCGTGGTAGTCTTGATTTGTTTTAAATATACTTAATATGTACAATTCTCGTGATCACGGAAGCTGTCTAAAAAGTATTTTACCTTTGGGAATTACAATTGATTGTTGGGTATTCACTCAATACCCATTTCGAGAGAGAACAAGTTTTAAAATGGAAAGGGCTTAAGAATACGTCATACACCATCGGTTCTGGTTTAAATAAAATATTACAGGGAATCAGGACGTGATACTCGTGTATAAATAGTCTTTTTCCTGTTATCGAATAATGTTATTCCAGATTGAATGTAAATAACATTAAATTTATTCGGTATTCTCGTTTATAACATTTCCCCACATAACTTACTTGTTTTTGTTCAACGTTTGGTTTATGTACACGGATTGTTTACAATACGGCATCGTATTTTCTCGATATATATTCATAAAAAAATATAATGAAAATTACTCCTTCGTTTAATATAGTTCTCTTTTGTGTTGCTGTCAATCTTCAATGCCTAATATGGCGTGCATCATTAAAACATTTTTCAAAAGTCACTAGACGCACAGCAAAATGATTATCTGCAAAAAACCATTACTCCATATCAACAAATCTGACAAAAACGTAGAATTTCATCAGTGCACACCTGTTGGTATATTTACTTCATATCCGAGGCAGACAAAAACCAGATGCGACCCTTAAAGGGTTACGAATAAAGAATGCCAAGTACTCTTAAATGTATCAAGTCTCTTGGGGTTAGTTCCTCGTCTGAAGATGGCTTCCCATATATACGGTGTGACAAAAAGCATTATTCTGGGTCCGGACTGACAAAGTAACGTCATATTAATCAGGTTTCGTTGCTGTAGGATCGACCACCTGTTGATGTGAAATAAATACGTTTTTTTACCATACGTCTTTATTGGAAATAATCCATCTCTATAATGTTATATACATAATAAGGAATATTTAATTTTGTTTCAATTTTTGACCAGAGTAATGAATGCGTAATGGTTTTGACTGCTGGGCCGCATTTTAAATTTAATACGAAGACCGGGCCACTAAGTAAAGATTTAAAGTATTTTAATGAAACTATATGAACCATTTTAAATTTAGGAGTAGAGGTTTTAAATGATGATTGTATGTTTAATTTAAATTTAAGATTCCGACTAAAGGTGCTTGGTGGAATTTCAATATTAAATTTGAATCTGAATTTAAACTGACAGTTCAAGTTCATCCGTGCACTTGAACGTCTGAAGATGCCGACAGGCGAATCCCAGGTCGTTAATGACAAAACTTGTGTGAATGTACATAATTTTAACGATTCAAATTTTCTGTTTTTGTTGAAATTAATTTGGTTTTTTTTTTGGGAAAATTGCATTTTTGTCGCTTTAATATTATATAATAATTGTTGAAGTATTATTAAATTAGTTTTAACTTGAAGCATACTTACATGATACACTTTAAATGTCGATTGAAATTGATGACTTAAAATCATCATATTTTTGAGAAAATTTCGCTTCTAAGGCGTTGATCATTTTATCATTTTCGGCACCTTGATTTGTAGTGGTTTCATGATATTAAAAATGTTACCCTTTTTGTCCAATGATAAATACATAGTTATAATAATAATATTTTGTTTTTAAAATGGAAACTCGTTAACCAAATGCTTTTAAGTGGTTTTTTTACTTGCATATTAAATAGAAAAAAAATGTCGACATTTAAGAGTCTATTCAGTGTAATATTAATGATATTAATTCTCTTGTTGCAGGTAAATTGAAACCATCTCTTGAGCAGCCGTACATGCATCCAATGCCTTGTGATATTTATGTTCTACATCAGCCATACTCAACCTGCGACCCAGTAAGCCCTAATGTGCGGCCCAGTAAGCTTTAGGACTTTCGAAAATATTTGGGGAAAATATATACCAAATCGAGGATTTCAAATTCCTCGGTGACCTAAAAAAATAGGAGTATACCATAAATATGTTGCGGCCCACATAGAGAAGCAAATATCAGAATGCGGCCCGGAGGAAAAAAAGGTTGAGTATGGCTGTTCTACATGAACGTGAGTAAATTCAAACAAACACTGTTTTACACTATAAAACTATATTTGTTAGGTAAATACATAAAAAATAGACTATTATACATGTGCCTACTTTTTACTAAAAACAGTGTCCTAGATTGAAAAGTAAATTATTTATAATATTTCTGAGGTAAATAATGTCATTTAAATACACTACATGTTATGTTATTTTTTTTGAGATATGCAAATGATTGATCAAATACTCATTTTTATGCCAAGTTGAGCTGGGTAATGGGAGAAACTATTTACCGTTTAGCTGTAATTGAAATTTAATGATAAACTGCAAGCCGTACTTTAAACACATTTTTGGTTACTTGACAAAAAAAATGTAATATAAATATTCTTTGTCGAAATTATTATTTAAAGCCTATTTTTCAATTGAACAAAAAAAAAGTATAATTTGCTAGCACAACGAAATCAAGAGGTTTTGCGAAGTAACATGCCAGATGAAGATTATCACAATTAATAACGAAGATGATTCAAATGATATTATTTAATATTATACGTATAAAAATAATAAATGCCGCCTGTGTGGTCGAGTGGTCAACATCGTTGGCTACCGCTACGAAGGGCACGGGTTCGAATCCCAGTACGGGCAGTTTTATAAATTGATTTTTCAATCGATTTATGAATTTCCGTTCAAGACATGGATGTATGTGATGTCTTGAATTCCCCTCTTCCACCCATCCTATCCTATAAACGGGGCGTATCGAGAGCGATTAGCTAACCACTAGTCCTGTCCTAGCCCTTTCCTTATATTCCTACTCTCTTTGGAAAAAGAGAGGTTGAGCAACTGAGTAACAAACAGTTCTCGTAGAAACATTTCTGTTGAGATAAACTCCATTAGAAGTCCATATGCTCCATATTGGGAGCGGACATGGTAAAAAATAAATAAATGATAAAACATTTTTTACTTTTTCCACATAAAATTTATTTGATCAGGACCGGTTTCATCGCGAGCATTATCAACTGATAAGAAAAATATATAAACAGTGCTATTTATACAAATTTAAATTGAAATAAAAGGTGTAATTTGAATTTGAATTTGTATAAATAGCACTGTTTATATATTTTTATTATCAGTTGATAATGTTCGCGATGAGCGAAACTGGTCCTGATCAAATATATTTTATGTGGAAAAAGTACTAAAAATCTTTTATTATTTATTTATTTTTAGTATTGAGAATTTTAATTTACCAAGTATTGACAGTGGACACCTTAAAAGTGATTATATGTATATTGACAGTGTTTTTTCCCCATGTGACGCGGTGGATCGGCGTTCCGGCACATTTTTTCTTGAAATTTTTAGTGTTTCAAATCAATATTCGCAAAGATTTTTTTTTTCTGCTGTGAAAACTTTTGAATTTTTTTACGTGAACCATTGGCTGTTTGTCCCTGTCTTAGGTCCATTTTAAATGTAATGTACCAGGTATCGCAACACTCATAATTTTATGTAATAATACAAAACAATATCAGGTCCATAGACTTACTCTGTGACCAAAACCAGATGTCGAATGCTTGATTTAGTGCGCTTTTTATATCACGTGGATTCCATCCGCAACAGTTCTGTTACTTTTGTTCATCAAATTCGTCAGAGTACCTATCTTTAAAAGTAAGTTGATCGGTGGTCACTTCCGAAAAAGCTTCCGTGACGGATCCCACAGATTCAAGTCCCAGTACGAACAGCATTTTCTTCAATCAATTTATCGATGTATGCTAGAAGGCATGGGTGGTTTGTTTATATCTAAAATTTTACCACCCTTCCAATCCTAAAATTGACTGGGAAAAGTGAGTGATTATATAACCACTGGTATTGTGCTAGCCCTATCCTTCTATCCTTACTCTCTTTAAAAAAGAGGTTGAGCAACTCAGCTACAATCAGTTCTCGTAAAAAAACTTATGATAAGATGCCTTCATTAGGAAGCCATTTGCTCATAAATAGATTAGAGAAAACTAGAGCTTCAGTAAATTTAAGAAAAAAGTACTGTAATATCGATATATATTGTATGAAATATGGCCACTAAAATAGGTGCTGGCTAGGGTATACAATCCCGAAGTCTTTTTCCAATCCCGGGATTTCGGGATTGATAAATTTTCAATCCCGGGATTGGGATTAGTTCACCGAAGAATTTGAAATCCTCAATTCCCTATACTTTTTACTCAGATTATCTGCAAACCTTGTTTTTTTTTTAGCTCACCGAGGAATTTGAAATCGCCAATTTGGTATACTTTTCCCCAGGATTGTTACAAAACCTCATTTTTTTTTTAGCTCTCCGAGGGATTTGAAATCCACAATTTGCCAATTTCGTCTCACTTTTCGGGATTTACTCAACATTTCTCAATCCTGAAATCCCGGGATCGCGACCATGTCAATCCCGGAATTTCGGGATCAGAAAATTGAACGGGATCCCGGGATTGGATACCCTAGTGTTGGCGCGTTACAATGCGGACCGACGATCACGTTTATTGCATCTAATGTGCAAGATTCATTATTTTTATCTTGTATTTCTATAAGAAAAAAACAAACCCATAAAATAATAATATGAATTATTTAAATAACGACTCTCGTAATATTTCAAACTGTATTTTCTTAATCAGTAATATAATTTTCAGCTATAAACTGGAGTAACATTAACATTATAATTTATTTGTGTTTATATAGTGTGCGATTTAAATATTGAATTTATGTTAAATTTTATTTGCTTTTGCCAACAACATCATCTATATGATTATGTAAGTTTTATTTTTCATACATTTGCGCATTAAGAGCCTGATATTCTAGTTAGGCGTCGTGTTTATCAAAGTCATTTTCTATAATTTTCTCTATATGCTCATGTAATTAACATACAGGTTACACGTCTGGTTAAATTAATTTACCATTAGTAGGTTGTCGGTATGCAAATAGTAACGGGAGATTTATTCTTTCCTTATTTCTAATTCAGAATACACACCTCGCTGTATTCATGCCCTCGGAAATATTTTGAATACTACTGGAGTTAACAGTTTGTATCAATATGCCGTCTTGTAACCAGACTGCTTTACCTCGAAATAATGCAGCGATAAATAATTAATCTAAATCAGTGGTGGGGAACCTTTTCATTTTTAAAGGCCACATTCATTTATCTGATTCAACGTAAGGTCACAGTTAAGAAAACGTTGACACTGTTTGACATGTTTTTAGATCAATGTGAATTAATGCATCATAAAATTGTGTATTTATAAAAAAAATATCCAGATTTATTAAAAAAAAATGGCAAAAGACCGCATTATAGTAACCAAGAGGCCGCAGGTTCCCCACCAATGTTATATTTATTTTCTCAGTGCTCTTTTTTTTAAAAAAAGGTGCCAGCTTTTAACTTAAGATTTTTTTTCTAGTTCATATCCGTTCCCCAATGGAGTTGTCTCAACAGAAGATTTAGAACTTCTAATTGAGTTTCTCAACCATTTTTTTTTAAAAATAATGTATCAAGCATTAGACCCCTGATTCTGGTAACAGAGTAAGTCTATGGACCTGGTATTGCTTTGTAGTATGATGTTAATTTACGAGTGTTACGTTACCCGATACATTGACATTTAGAAGGAATCTAAGATAAGGAAAAACAGCCAATGGTTTCTAAAAAAAAAAGTCTACAAAGCAAAATAAAAAAATTTATTTGAAGCAATGCCGAGAAAAACGTGTCGGAACGCCGTTCCATCGTATTACATGGCAAAGAAAGCCAAAAACTATGGATGTAGGACGTAATCTACACGATGTCAAAAATGGCAGTTTTCCCTATGAATGTTCACAGCTTCTAAAGAATCACTAATTTTTTTCTATTTGTTAAGATCATTCATTTCATCATATTTGATGAAGGTTTTTCTACAATATGACTGAAAAGAGAATCTCGGGGTATGCTACAATACGTTGGTATTTCAATTATTTCTAACATTGACATAGCATAATTTACCTCTCATCTTTTCTAGTAAGAATAATTCAGAATCTAAAAAGAACAATCGTACAAAACAATATTTTTACTGACTGCATAAGTAAATCTAAAATATTTGTATTATATAATCTGAAAACTATGAATGTTAGCAGTGATAGTTTGATTTCAAGGCAGCAAAATATTAAAAATAAAATTAGCAGTATGTATTTGTCAACTTTCATGCGTAAATTGCCACGCTATCTACATATGTACATTGGTAAAACTTTAAAAAAATTCAAATATAAAATAAACTAAAGCAAACTGATCCGTGAAAAGTATCAAAGGTTTCTTATAAAAAGTGTGTTTGCTTAAATTAAGTGTCAATCAGTAACCTTGTATACTGATGATCGAATTGATATCATACGATTGAGTAACGTACGATAATTTTATATTGTATCATAAGTCAGAGCTTTTTATGATATAAAATATTTGTATGCTAATCAAACAGCCGTTCCGAGACGTATACAATTTAATTACACGGTCATTGGCCCGTAATCCCATACTCAATCATTATCACTCGATGTACTAATATTATCGCAATATCTCATGCAGTAATAAGAAGTCTTAGCTATTTCCTCGGGGATTGTTCGAAAGCATATGTCATACAGGCGTGGTCTCGGCTCTCGACTATGGATTTGTCACGAGTCTCAGAGGCGCTCCTTCTATACGATGTCCACATTGTTCGAACCTTAGTCTTGGAATCCAACTGCATAATATTTTAACTCCCTTATTTAGCGCGAGTATTGTATCAACAAATTTGGCTTATTTCGAGATTAGAATGTGTGAACGTTCTATATGTATTAACAAAAGCAATGGGAAATTAAATACATTATATATATTTTTCATTTAAATAAACTAAATATTCTCTTTTGTAATAAAACAAGTATTGATGTTTGAAAAACTAGGTACATATTGAAAATCCTTAACTTACTTACTTGACTTACTTTAACAAAATAAACTTTTTGCATATCTAAAAAGAAACAGTAATAAATTGTATTTAAACTAGTCTCATTTTCTCTATCCAAAGCATCTTCTCTTCAATTCCAGACTACAATATCTTATTTAGTTTGTATAAGACAATCAGGTCTTCGTTTGGCTTCCAACTTTACTTTCAGTATTTTTCAACGCACATTTTCACGGAAGATCTATTTGATTCGTTAAATTGTTTTTGCACATTCCTCTTTTGTCCAATTGGTTCTTTTATATTTCCGCTGTATACTTATTATGTGTAAGCCCAGCACTCTTTGAATACTGTAAGTCATGCCCCAAGATTGAAGCCATACATGGCAAGTACATAATCGTTTTTAATACAAGATAAATTCATATTCTATTCATGCAATTATTGTAAATTGTATATATAACTTATTATAACAAATATAATTATTTTTAAAATTAAATATACATATATGTATCATAGTTAGCTCTCGCAGCTCGGAGACTAGAAAAATACTTCTCTGCCGATGGGGGTCGTTTAGGGACTCCAGTGGTTTCCTCATTATTGGCCTTATTCTTATGAATTTATTAAAATATCTTTAAAATATCTCACTGCATCATTCCTCATATATTTTTTAAATAAATAATTATATTTTAAGTTTCGCGTAAAAAAGACGTTATTCCAGTACAAATATGTATTTGCAACTGACGCGTTCAGCCTAGTTATCTTACGAACGATCGCTGATAAGCGGACGCTTATCTCGTTATTGCATCGCGTTATCGCGTATTTATATAAACTACAAAAGGTCCAAAAAACTATGATACAAGAATACCTTAATTATAAACATTGTATCACCCATATTAAAATAGATATTTAAGAAAATGTGGGTATTGGGGTCGCATTTCTTGAGCTTAGAACCGGAAATGTTAGTCATGATACGATTTGGTCGTGCACACTTCGAAATTAGCCGAAACAGGCCAAGAAGAGTGTCATCATTATTGTGGAGATATAATGTTTTTCTATATTATAACGGAAAATATTTTGGCTATGCGTAATGTTGTTTATCGTCTTTATTCCTAAAACACTAGTGTAGCTATGTGATTTTAATAGAAGAATTTCCTTATCATACAGCTGCCATTTCATTACTGATTCTTTGATTCGACCCCTAATACTTGACGTGAATTCTTGTCTGTCTGAGAGCACAGAATTCGAGCTACGAGTGAATAGTGTGGACCAAAATAAGTAAATACCGACATTTCGGAATGCGTGCAATTGCCATGCCGAGCTTAGTACAGGGCGGAGTTAAAAATGCAGCTTGAATCAAAGAGCAAATCGATGCTGGAATTTGCGAACATTCTGTTAAGGAAATAAATAAACAGGATAAATTACCGCTTTACATATCGATTGCAGAGCAACAAATTATAGTAGCATTGTCTGCCACAAGTTTCGCTAATATTTTAAACATAATTCATTTTTATTTTAGTTTCTATCGGTGTCAACTTAAGGCATCCAATCCTGGGATTGAACATTCAACATGAAATCGTGTATAAATCAGGATTCAGGATTGAGAATTTTTCAATATTTTTTTTGTCGATTTCAAAAACTCTGGAATTTACGGAATTTTCAAAATAAACCTAAGCTTCGAAGCTTCTTTTTTTTCAGCCATCGCACAATTTTCTCAATCCCGAAATTAGTACTGTCACAATCCCAAGATTTCAGGATCGCAGAATTGGACAGGATCCCGGTATTGGAGGCCCTAGTGTCAATTTCTTTTCTATAGAAGCCTGCAACCAAATTGCGGTCCGCCTCTTTATTTTGTTCCATTTGTATGATATCACCATGTCTTCGGCAAGATAATCCTTTTCAAAATACACATGAGTCTTCCTCTATCATCGTAATCGACCGATATAATTTTCATTTGCAGACAAGCACATCTCAAAATTCTTCAATCTTTTTAAAGTGCATTCCTCAACTGTCAAAGATATGAAACTGTTTACCAATGTGCGAGATTTAACACCTGATTGGTCTCCATTTTATTTCGGGATAAATTGAGTATTTCAGTGGCCATATTGTTAAAATTTGCAAGCAGTCACCCTGTTGTAATTGAAATAAGTTAGTTTTTTTTTTATTAATATTGTGATAAATACCTCAATATAAAATAGTAATGCATATTTCTATCTTTTTGCACAACTGTAATAATACAACCAATCTAAATGTGCTGAAGAAATCCACTTGAAATTCAACATTATTGTCAGTGTATTATATTTTACATTGCCGCTGGATCGGGTAGGATGAAAGCCCATTTACCTGCGATAAGAAAAACTGATATAAATTTTACCAAAGAGTTCATTAGTTAAGTATTTAGTTTCAAATTAATTGTGTAAAACACATATTGGATACTTAAGCATCATACCGGCTTCTAAACCGTTATTGTTCAACTGTATTTAGAATCAGGACCAGTTTCGCTCATGACAGGCATTTTCAATGTGGAAATAAATGTATAATTATTACAAAAGAATGCCTTATTTTGTTGACATATTTTAACATTATTGCAATGGCTTAATTAGTTACTTTATCATCTTACCTATTTGCATATCCAACGTTGATTTAAAATAACTTGTGGAAAAATATCCTACGTTTATTTTCCTTTATTGATGATTTATCGCAAGTTAAGTAAATCAGCATTCAGTCTTATCAATTTTTCTGCTATGTTTTTAACTGAATTTTCTTTACAAATGGTAGTAAATAACTTAAGATATCGGGTCCGTGGCGAAGCGGTGAACGTCAGTGGCTTCCGTCATGGATCTCACAGGTTCGAGTTCCAGTTCAAACAGCAATTTTTTCAATCAGATTTATCTTCAAATGTTCGGGTGTTTGTGATATCAAAATATTCTCTCCAATCGTTAAAATAACGCAGAGAGGGCGATTAGTTGACCACACTAGTTATACACCCTAGATATATCCTTTTATAATTATTTCTGAAAAAGAGAGGTTGAGAAAATGAGTAACAAACAGTTCACGTTGTAAAAAATCTGTTTAGATACTTTAGATTTAAGAGTCTATATACTCTACATTGAGAGTGAATATGGATGAAAAAAATAAAAATAGTTTTACTGTGAAAAATGTTTGTGTTACTTTCCTGTTGTTGACGATGTACAATGTATTGCAATGCAATGCTCGCTAAGAAAAAACAAAAATTAAAATTAATTGTAAAAAATTAAGGAATCATTTGAATCCAAACTAGATAATAATGTTATAAGTTAAGTCGCAGATAAGTTGCGTTATGAGAATCATTCAATAAAAAATATTATTTCGCTCGGAGCGCCTGGGCTATTTCCACTCCGCCCTGATGCTGCGTCTCTCTGTCACGGTCGTTTGAGGCCGGTTCGATTGTTCTTCACTTCAATTATCATTTTCATTACAAACGTCTTGTATGAGACGCTTTGTACTTTTTGTATGTGTCAATTTTTACATACACGCCATTGTTCCGCGAGCGCTAGGTCACCAGACATGGAATTGGTTACGAATATCTCTGTGATAGGCGATGTCACTTTTGTACAATCATATTGCAAGGTTCACCATCACATTATATATTTATTAAAATCGTGATAAGTATTTCTCGTCATATAATATGAGCGTTTAAAATGTGAAATTGAGGCGCCGAGTTGCTAAGCCCGCTCTTGAGGCTTTTGAGTTTTGAGTAAATCACGAAAAACTGTTTCTATTATATATAGTGGGTCTAGTTAAGTGTTTTAAAAGTTACTCTATATCTACCGGGATACAAATAAAACTGTTTCGCACACTATGAGTGCGACGTCTGATTGGTCCTTTATGTGTGAAGGTTTTGCCAATCATTTTTTTTGAAGGAGCGGGGTTTGCAACTCGTATCAATATTAATTTTGATTTTTTGACGAAACAGAATACAATTTGCAAAAAAAAATGATAGCTTTTTTGATTGCAGAACTGAACTGCATTCATATCAACTTTACGATACAAGTGATCCATGTGGTTTTTTAAGAAAAAATAGTAAAATTGAATTCACATTAGTAAATAAACACTGAAATAGTGTTCAAATATGTACTCTAAAATAAAAATATGCAGTCCACTAAAACAACAAGTGTTTACGTGTTTGTACATATAACCAGGGCTGTGGGGTCGTTTAGAAATAAGACGACTCCGACCATAGCTTAAAACACGACTTTTATTATTTTATCAGGATAAGTACCATGCAGCGACGCCATTTTTGATTGTATTAATTTGAATTCACAATTTGTTCTAGAAGGGTTCAAGGTTATTAGTTTATTTTGAGCAAGACTCTTGTCGTAGCAAAAACACACTGTAGTAGTGGTTTTTTTTTCTAAAATAATATGTAATCTACAAAAAACACGGCTGTACTGAAAAGTAAAAAAAATACTTCTCATGAACCCATTTTGTGATATATTTGACGGAGCAATAAAACAATAGATTGACGCAGGAGGAAGTAAGGATACTGCTCGGGTACATATTTGAGGAGTCACGTGGTAGTTACATGACCCAAGTAGGGAGCAAATACGACTTAAAAATAATGAAGTGATAGTTAAGTGGAAATTCTCACAGCTCGGCGCAATTTACTTTGAACTATCAGTGTTAACCTATTATAGTCAGATAGATACACAGTCAAGTCTGAAAATTACTCGAAGCATTAATGCCAATAATCATGAACCAAAACAGACATATTTTTTGCAGCAGAGATTATTAAACTAATGGCGACCCGAGCATCCAGACGCTTTCATGACATCTCAGTAATGGATGCCAGATCTTGTCAAAAATTTGGAATGAAGTCATCGTTTGTGAATACCATGCAAAAAAAAAACGTTTAAAAAACTCGCCGGCGCCAAGCAATAGAAATAGATTTAGTATATACACGCAACTTCCTTCCGACCTAGACGAGAAAAACATCATTTTAAATTATTGGATACAAAGCTACAATCACTTCTGCTACTTCAGTTTACTGTTATTGGTTTGAAGAAGTTTGCACACCAAATGTAGACTACATTAAAAAAACAGCTTCTAAATATAATATTTGGCTAGGCTTTATAGTAAATACTTATTAGAGAAGGACTGTTTTCTTGATCTTATCCAGGGATGCCCAACCGATAGATCGCGATCGACCGGTCGATCCCAAAGCAAAATTTGGTTGATCTCGAAAGCTTCCGTGAATTTCGAAAAAATATGTAATTTAAATATAAAATTTACAAAAATATTAAAATTGATTTTTTTAATCACATATTTATCTAATGATATATATTTCGCATTTAAAATAAAAAAATCTAAGTTTGATGAAGGGAAAAATCCTAAATAAAATAAAAATTAAGATTGAAAAGTCGATCTCAGGGCAAAAAAGATTGGGCACCCTTGATCTCTAATCAGTGCTTTGACTGTAATCAGTGCTTTCTTTGAAAAACATTGTGCCGAAACTCAACTCTTTTCAAGCTATTTTTTCTTATTCATGTCCGTTCTCAATGTGGAGGATAAGGCTTCCTAATGGAAGTATCTCAACATAGTTTTTTTTACGAGAACTCCTTGTAAGTCAGTTATTCAACCTTCCTTTTTTAAAGTCCTTAATCATAGAAAGACAGAGCTGGTACAGGACTAATGGTTAACTAATCGCTCTTGTTTTAACATGCTAATTTAGGGATCGGAAGAGTGAGAGGGATAGACATACCAACTACCAACGCTTTCGAACAGAAATCGATCTTCTAGTTTTTAATTTTAATTCTGATATATTTTTTTTCCGCCTGTGTGGTCGAGTGGTCAACATCGTTGGCTACCGCTACGGAGGGCACGGGTTCGAATCCCAGTACGGGCAGTTTTATAAATTGATTTTTCAATCGATTTATGAATTTCTGTTCAAAGGCATGGATGTATGTGATGTCTTGAATTCCCCCTTCCCACCCATCTTATCCTATGAACGGGGCGTATCGAGAGCGATTAGCTAACCACTAGTCCTGTCTTAAGCCCTTTCCTTCTATTCCTACTCTCTTTGTAAAAAGAGAGGTTGAGCAACTGAGTAACAAGCAGTTCTCGTAGAAACACTTCTATTGATATAAACTCCATAAGGAGTCCATATGCTCCATATTGGGAGCGGACATGGTAAAAAAAACAAAAAAAAATATTTTTTTAATCTTATTATATTTTCGCGAGATCATGATTTAAAAATATATTTTTAACGTCTTTAATAAGTTTTCAAAGGAAAATAAAAATATTTATTTTCGAATAGAAACATTTAAAATGACCAGAAAAAATGTGCCGGAACGCCGTTCCACCGCGTTACATGTAAAAAAAAAAACACTGGGTGGAATATCATTTATATTTCACAGTATGTACATATGTCATTGAAATCAAATATACCCTTATAATGTCAGTAATAGATGAACACGACGAGCTAAAGAAAGCTCTCACGGCGTTCATTTTGGGAAATCAATCCGTAAATTCCTGGCATTTTGTATTCGAAATTTTCGGAATTGTTAAGAATAAAAGGTCTAACGTCACGTTGAAATCGACAACATTTTTTTCAAAAGATTTCAAATTCGCCGATCAAAAATTTCTGAATGCCGATCCCAATTTATATACGATTTTATGTTGAATGTTCAATCCCGAAATCCCTGTATCACAAAAAGCGTCCGGGATTGGATGCAGTAGTGGCCACCGGCCCAGAAACGGTGAGCTAGACGATCTAGCTATATATGTAAAAATAGTTTTCGATACTATAGTATTTAACAATTGTGAAAAAAACAGTAATATTGAAGTTTGTGTTTCTATCTTGAATAATTTCAAATGAATGTTTATTAATATACATATTTCCTCGAGTGAATATTTTCGCAATGACGAATTGCTTATAAAAGTATTGTAAATCAAAATCATAAATCAAGTTGTTCTATGACCTCATGCTGCCCGTATTCCCATAAATAACCTTTACGGTTTATATAAAAACCATCAAACTAAATTGCCTGAAAATTATTTCGCAGAGGGTATATGGAGCATATCGTTGAATTTTAAATTATCCTTCAACCAGAGTTACTCAAACTATTAAGAACAGTTTCATAAACAGTAATTTCAGAGATTTTTTCTCAATCTATCAGCACAAAAAAATAATTAATGCACTTTAATAAAACTCAATTTTTGTACTAATTTTACATTTTTTTTTAAATTTTAATAACTATGGTTCCTTTCCACCAATAATTGGGCCCATTAAGTGGTATTTTAGAAAAAAAAATGTTAGATGCATACTCGTAACAGTACCCTCAGTAAATACACATTGCAATAGTGTTATCTTTGTAAAATAAAAATATGCAATCCACCAAAGCACCAAGTAAAGACGTGATAGTACGTAAAAGTCCAAGAAAAAATGTTTTACTATTTTACTGGTTTGCTCACTTCACCTCTAATAGGCCCAATTGTCAGTAAACACATTCAAAATCGTTCACAAAAGAGTATTTCAAGAAACGGTTTGTAAACTGGTTTGGAAACATTCACTCAAATTCGCCCTCTATGGTACATAATTATATCATTAGAAAATGATTTTAGATTTACCTAGGTTGAAAAATAAAATGATATAACAGAAAACCACGAATGAGACAGATTTAATTGTATATTTCACCAAATTAGATATTTTTTGAAATGGTCGCTTTAATGTTATGTATTTTTTTGTGTTTCTTTTCTAATTGTATTTATTGTATAACTCAACTCTATGATATTTAAAAAAAAAATAGTCGTTGACAATAAAAATGAGACAATTTGAAATGTGTCTCGATCTTCTATAAAATTAATGTGGATTTTTTTATATTATATTAAGTATTAAATCCACGAAATAACAAAAACAGAAAACAATATGAAAAGTGTTGCAATTTAAAAATATTAAATCGTGATATTTTCTACATTACGAAAAAAGCTGTCGTATTTATTGAGTGACTTGTGAATGTTGATGTTTTTAAACAGGACCTCTCACATTGTCAATTTATTTAAAAAATATATTTTAAATATTCGTTTTTACTGATATCGTTATTTGAATCTCATTCGTACGAAACACAGATGATTTTCTTAAATATTTTCACGTTCATTTTGACATCTAGCATTTAAGATTTTTCGCAAATGACGCGTATAATTATGTCAAACTACAAGATGGGAGTCTGTAGCGGTCGGCGAAATTCGCAGAAAACTTTTAAAATAACTGCCTTTGACGAAAATAAAAGTATTCTTTTTTTTCAGACAGCAAGGATGATCTTGCGAAGCGTTAAATCATTTTAATAATATCGAACGGGGTGTCGCCGGCTTAGCCGCGTGGACGGCTGTCATATCAAACGTGACTGATGGCTAATGCGAGAGCTCCAGACTGTGATCTCACCATCTTACGTACTCTATTATTAACCGTTATGTAATTGTGTTAAAAAAATCATATAAAGAAAAAATCACACCACTTAATAGCTCAATTTAGGTCGCACATTAAAATTCCCGAATCGAATATTAAAATGAGACCCTAGCGGTTAGAAAATTTGCACCCAACCCTTAGACGTCGATCCGCTTCTATTTGGGAACAGTGGCTCTAAAAATTTGGGTATTTTGTTTTGATATAATAATGGCTCGTATTTTCCCGGTCAGAATTTGTATTAAATAGTCATAATATATCGGTCAGAATAAATAGTCATAATTTAAATGAAATTAAAAAAAAACCTAACTTTACCTAACCAACGTGGTATAAAATATTCTGACCGTATAATATTTTTATTCTGACCAAAAATTGATTTCAATTCTGACCATTTAACTTGTTCCCTGTAATAATTCGTTTAGAACACAATTAAGGGTATAACTTGCAAACCCAAAAGTTGTTTAAACATGAAGCATAAAAGTAATGTAGTAGATAAAAATAAAATTTGAAAGTATTTTTAGAAATCAGTTTCAAACATGGCTTGACAACATCCAAAATACCATTTTAAAGTAATGTAAGACTACAAATACTTTTAAAATGTGCATTGTTTTTCAAAATGAAATTCAAGTTTAATTTTTAACCATTTTGTAATAATCCGTGTGTGCAAATAATATCCTTAATTATCCATTCGTATAGGAAGGGAGATTTTTGTTTATAATTCCTTAGTAAACCGAAAAATGCAAGACTCATATAGCTAATAAAACAATATCAAGCTTACAGTGTTGAATATGAACTTGGTGGTAGTCAGAAAAAGGATAAATCCTAAAACATTTTCATACGAAGCTGAGCTTTGAACTTAAAATCACCGAAATCAGTCGTCAATATAGTTGATGTTTTAACAAACGCCAAGATTCTACCGAGTTTCTTCTAAGAGTCCGGAAAAATTTATCTCAAAATAGTTTTTAATTATTGTAAATAACACATTCATTAATCAAACAAAAAATGCAGTGCATATAATCAATTAATAGGAGGTAAAATTAACTCAATTCTTCAGAGTTTATTTATTGTTATAGCTTTAAGGAAATAATGTGGTTTCATTTTTGATAAATACGGTGTAAAAATTTTTGGGATTAGATCAATTTGGATACTGTCATTGTTGTTCAAGCGATTTTTTCATGAATGTTTGAGAGCAAAAATCTTTCTGAAAACAGGTTGTTATAAGAATAATAACTCGATTTAGATTGTTGGCCGCCTACGAATCATATATGATTTGATAATATTATAAAGTATAAAATCTTTTCGACATTTTTAGCTCAATATGTATTTATTGATTCTACAATAAATATCGTCTACCCTCCTCCGTCTTCCTACCACATCATACAATTTTGTCAGGTTTGGTAATAAATAGCTTAAAGTAATCCTTACACGTATTCACAATGACATTTCAGTTTTAACGCATTTAAGAGCTTTTTCACTTATTTAAGTTATGAAGAAGTTTAATTTTAATTAAAAAATATATTAGCCAGTTACACTCTTTAATCGACGAGTTTGTAGTCGGTTCGATGACGTATTTGGTCTACAGCGTCAAAGGCAAAGTTGTCATACTAATTGACGGCTCCGACTGTGCTCAAATCGATAATGACATAATGGTCCGGGATTAATGATCGTTAATATCATTAATTCATGTTAAATCCATGTTGCTATTGTCGTAAGAGGCGTACCGGAGTTATCCTTTATTGGCATGTCGTCTAGGAAAAACAATATCTCGCATCTCCGTGTCGTCTAGTGTGAGCAGGGATTTTCAATAATATTCGCAACTGATATTTTTAGCTGATAAATTGTAATTTTATTACTATTATTATTTAACATTTATGAAAACGGGTAGGTGGGAGGTTATTAGAGATATTACAGACATTACAGATATCCATGTCTTGAAACTCAAATCCATGAATCGATTGAAAAGTCAATTAATAAAACTGTCTTTACTGGGATTCGTATATTTAAGCATCGTTACATCAAGTGACATTACTCGTAATTTATTTTTGAGCAAGTTTCATTTAATGTGAGAAATTTCTACCTTTGTTCACGATGTTATACCCCAAGAATAAATCCCCACTAATAAATGTCATTAAGACCAATTACAGTTTGAATGAACTCGACGTAAACAGGTAGGTAGAAATAAAATAAAAATCATCGCTCAATTGTTACGAAAACGTTTATTTAGGAATTTATAATCATTATTTTTTTTTCAATCACACACTATGTAACGACCCAAATTTTGAATTAAAACAATACACAATAACTATTATAATACCTAGCTTGCTCACACGATTTAATATAAGTTAAGAAATTTGAGATTAAACTCCGCGCGGATTACAAATGAATTTTAATTTTCGTCGAAAAATATCAGTTCTTTCATCTCGAACGAAAAACCACAAAAGAAAAAAAAAACTGCAAGTGAGGTTACAACTACCGCCGAGATTCATTACCGGCGGCTGGCCTTTTCGCCACACGTCATTTCCCGATGACGGTCTACAGAGCAAGAAAAAAAGAAACAAAAATCGCAACGGGTATCGAAAAACAATGTTGCCATTTAAGGCCATAAACACTAAAACAATTCATATTACGGGTTACATTATAACAAAACTTACACGCAATTAATTTAGCTACAAATTTTAAATGTCTGCCAGTTTTCAACACAAAAATGGTAGTGAAGCGTGTGACTATTAACCATACCGTATCATATCACAAGTCATAACTACTCGGTTGTTAAACTCGGTCAAAAAATATTCCCTAGCAGAATATTGGCTATTATTTAATAATTTTTAAGCCTTAACTAATTGATGAGATAATAATATAATTATTTGCACAGGTAAATGTTATGATTCCCTGGTAAGATTCCAATAAAGCTCTGCGGCCTATTCCTCCGCCCAAGGAAGTGTCAATCACGCAGCGAGGGTCCGACCTTGAAAGCTCGCGAAGGCGAAGGTGTGAAGCGTCGTCAGAAAAGCGTGAACCAAGAAGTTCACTCGGCGCCACATTGCGATTAGAGATGTGAAATTAGTCGAATTTCAATACGCGCATGCGAGTATCTGTCGCGTTCGGAACATTCGGGTAAAATCGGATACTCGAGTAATAACGATCTATGTAAATATGTCCTTGGGATTAAGTAAATAACTTTTTTTTTTAAATTGACAGCTCGCAAAATAGCGGATACAGCTGGAATTGATTTGAGTTTAAATAAGTAATCGTAAGTATTTCGAATTATTTTTTAAACGCTGAATATCGCAATCGATATTTTGTTTTAAAAATATTTAAAAAAATAAAATACATAGTTACTTTTATTAGCATATTATATTGTACTATACGTAATACATTTTCAATTCTATGGTAGTTAAACAAACTGTAAAATTCTCGTTCGAAATTGGGTATTATAAATTTATAGTTTAACAAAGTTAATGAAAAATAAAATACACGTGAAGGTTGCAACGTCGTTAGAAAAATAGTATTATCCAATGGTACAAGTGATGATACGTAAATGGCACCTAAATACTCGGTATAGTGTTAGTTCGAAGATATAAAGGTAGTTACTTGAGTTTGTACACTTCGATGTCAATGTGCACGCATATGTACACATAAACTTTCTGATTTTCTAACTGATTTCGTTATATAATTGAACATTAGTATTGCTTCAAATAAATAAATAAAGTTAGACTATATATTACAAAATAAATCATCTTGTTTATGTATTTATTTAAAAGAACACACAATTTAAATAGAAGACGCTGTTATTCCGTTGGTTGGTTTACTAATTGTTGCATGTGTTTTGCATCTTAGAAAAGCAATCTTCAGACTATTCTATCAAACTTAATATATTGTTGTTATTATTTAACCCCATCTCCGCATCTAGATACTGGTAGAAAGAAAAAAAAACCCACCATTAATTGTGTGATTTATAAATAATGAACTAGAATTAATATTTAAGTTATAAATATAATATCAGTCTTACAATATATAATAGTGAAAAGAATGTTTCTAGCAACTTAACCAAAGAAATAATAAGACTATATATTAACTTTAATTCTTTATATTAATATATAATGAATTCAACAAAGCTACCGCTGAATCCATTCAAAAGGAAACAATTATTTGCTTGTCGGAAATAATTGTAGCACACAATTATATAGGAAAGTACCATAAAATAAATGTACAATATGACGTGGGTAACTAAAACTTCTCAATACAAACCAGTCTTTTGGTATTTGTATTCGTGCGTAATGTAACGAGTATCCAAGTAGTTACTTAGTACTCATTATGCACCTTCTCTTCATGTTTCTAATTTATCATTGTGATGCTAAGTTGCTGATTATCATTTGCAACACGTCCCAAATCACTTCCTAGAGATAAATACAATAATTTTGACAAATTACGCGTGGGCTGGTTGCTGGTTTCTCAAAATAGGAATGTGCCAGGCGCCCTCCACTTAGCCAGTTGACATCATTTCACATCACAAGTGTTAATGATTAACGCCTTTTCCAACATCTAAATACGATAGTTCTGTGATTGCTGCGACCTTTAAATTTATCTTGGGAAAGACCATATTAATAAGTCAAGCGTGTCTAATTAATTCACAGCTAAACTTTGCATGGTAATGTGACCTCTAATCACCCTTGAACGATGGTAACAAAACGGCATCTGTCAACACTTTGTGTTTTTGAGGTAATTTGCTATTGATTGATTTTAAATTTTCGTGTTTTTTGAGACACCTAACAAAACATCGTATGTTAGCCTGATGTGCTTCACAAAGAGGTGAAAACCAATGAAATAACAGCTTTTTCTTGCATATATTATGGAAGATTTTTGACGTATTCTCTTGCAGTCAGTCACTACTTACCCATTCCGAAGTGAGAGGGTAAGCAAATAATAAGAATGTTAGAAATGAATTTGTGGTTAAATTATTAATTTTCCGTGATCTATTTGTAAGATTGGGTAAGGGTTGGAATTAGGGCATCCTATCCCGGATCTTTTTTGTGATTCCGGGATTTCGGAATTGAAAATTTATAATTTGATTTATTCAACATAAATCGTGTATATTGTACATACAATTGGGAGATTTTTTTTAAAAAAAATCATGAATATTTAAAAAACCTAAGTATTTATGGAATTCCCAAAAAACACCTTGCTCAAAATTCTCTAATTTTCTCGATCCCGAGATCTCGGGATTAGTACTGTCACAATTTTGGAATCCGGCATTCTGGGATTGGAAGCTTTAGTTGGAATCACAAACGGGCATAAACACATACATTTTTGTATGAAAGCTTTCGCTGGGATATCGAATTTGTCAAATTTTCCAACAATGACACGATCTATGCAGTTATATATTAAATATGAACCACAAAAATAAAGCATTATTTAAGCCCACAAATTTTGCTATTCGATACAATCTGTCTTTTAACTACTACAATGGTACTATAATTATTCATTTTGTTGAAAATATATTATGTCAAACAGCTTTGACTATATTCTATACAAACATTAGATATACTATTGAATATAAAACCTTTTTTCAGGAAGTGATACAAAAAATTCAACTCATTTTTTTAAAGATCCTACTAAAATACAATTTTATTTACAAATACTTCAGATACCTTCAAATTAGCGACCGAGAAAAATATGCGTGGAAGAATAAAATTAATATTTAATTCAGAAAACATTTTGCCAAGTACTCGATGAACTTTAAAGCCAGACCGAGGTGTGGCGCATGTACTCTATCGGGAATATTAAACTTGTCATGTCCTCTTATACTTATATGCATAACATTATTATTTAAATAGTTTTCATTATCATAGCTGGTCTACGTGGTGTTGACAAGATGCCATAACTTATTGATGGGGCGTCTACATGTGTTGACATCTAAAAATCATGCCGCCAATATTACCATAACAATAATTACCGATAAATATACAAGTCATACTTAAAATAGATTCAATACTGAGAATACGAAATGAACTACCAAGTAATGAGTACTCAAAGATCCGGTAGGTTGAATATTTAGTACATCACTACTCGAAATATTTAAATAAATCTGAAAACTTACGTATTTTTTTTTTGGATATCAAATTTATGGAGCTTCAAGTACCAGGACGCGCCAGCCTCAAGGTTCTTCTAGTCTCCTTCATCGATACAGATTTTGAAAAATTCTAAATTGCATCCCCTTACCATCGATTGCAGACGTAAGGGCGCGATCACTACAGAGATAAGAAGTTCACGGGAACTCCATGTGCATTATTTTGCAAATCACATTCCATATGCTTCCTCCACACTATATCCGTACATGTACACACACATGCGCATACATACATACACACATACAGTATACAAATTGTTTTTAAACAAAGAGAGTCATTTTCGTGATGCTAAGTTCGTTCTAAAATTGACAATTTTATACGATATAAGATCTATGGAGGGTCGTCGAGCAGGACTGCTCTGGGTCTAAAACGATTCTCAGGCAGTGTCTCGTCATAGTTGTGAAGATAAGAGATCGTTGGGTTCAGTATATCGTCTAAATAAAGTCACGGTAGCTACTTGATTTTTTCGTTTAATAATTATTCGAATTAATTATAATAACACATATCAGATACTTTTTAATGTTTGTTTATCAATCAAGTATGTGCATTAAAAATATATTTCTGCATATTGAAAATTTTCTTTCTTCAGAGTATTGTAATTTTAACGAACTTTTGTCAATATATAACATAAAAAAACACCCTTCAATCCAATCTTGTTTAAGTGTCTGTTAGATTTTTTGAAAAACATTTTAACTCTCCATTTACCTGCTTTGAACTTAAAAAGTATTTGGATTTTTTTTAAATACCGAGATGTTAGATTTAAGAAAATGACACATATATCGGGATTATAACCAATCGAGGGTGCATCCAGAATGCATGGAGAATCAAGCTTGGAATGGAAGTTCACGAACCTATTTATTTATATCAATGTTTAATTTATGTTCAACAAACCGGAATGGGTGTCCTTGTTTTTCATCGTATTTTCGGGTATCCATAAAACTTTTTGTTATTTTATTTTTTATAGATAATTATTATTTATTTAAAATAATTGTGGTAATATACTAATCTGGCAACACCGAGGTATTCAATTTCAATTCGAGCGTCAAAAGATTCGCATGCCCTTCATTGTACTCATACTGAGGTACAGCAGACAACAGGGCAAAGAGGTGCGAAACGTAAATTGATATCTCACAAAGTATTAAATTACCCTGTCATTAGATGTGAAGGTTTATTGTCGGACCCGACAAAGTAATCACTATGATATATATTTGAAATAGTGTGTCCCACAGTATCAATGATTTTCTTTTATCAACTAGTTTAATTGGGCCCGTTAGAGGTGAA
>CM062835.1:19224411-19287513 GCA_031772345.1 Himalopsyche anomala
GTGAGCCAAGTGGTATTTTAGAAAAAAGTAAGATCGTAAAAGTATCGTAAAAGTGAAGTAACCTCAGTTTTAATAGGGAACGAAATAAATGGTCAGTTTAAATTAATTTTTGGTCAGAATTAAAATAAACGTTCGGTCTGAATAAAATTCAATTTTCCGTCAGAATTAAAATATTATACGGTCAGATTTTATAACCATTTTGTTTAGGTTAGGTGTTTTTTTAAAATTTCATTTAAATATGACTATTTTATATAAATTCTAAACATTAATTATTTATTCTACCCTCTGTACACTGACCGATATATTATGACCATTTAATATAAATTTTGACCAATGTGATAAAAATTATGACAGAAACTGTACTAAAATTCAGACCGGTTAAATGCGAGCCGTTTTAATATACATTGCAATACATAGTTTTGTCTCATTAAAATAAAAATATGCAATCCACCAAAGTACCAACGTGATAGTACTTAAAAATCCAAGAAAACAGTTTTACCATTTTACTAGTTGGCTCACTTCATTTTTCGAGAGCTCATTTCATATAATTAAAAATGGTATTAAACTATGATGTTTTTATCCTTAGCTATATAGCTAACAGCTCATGAAAATCGAAATCACTTATTTATACGTGAATTTTACTCTTTCTCAATATTTAAAAATTGGAAGAAATAATTCTTAGAAAAGATTTTTTAAATGCTAGACTGGCGCCAATCTGATGTATATTTTGAAGTTTTAGTACAGTTGATTTGAAAAAAAAACACGTATGCTGTTTACAAGGAACAAATAATACGATAACCAGTACCAGATGGTTGTGTATTTTTTTTTATTGTGGTAGGTCGCTTCGTTCTTACAATATTTTTATCATTTCCAAGGTCGTTAAAGCGAGTACAGTTTTCCTGTGACATTTAATATTTTGGTAGTGCTAACTAACTGTAAATCAGTAAATCAGTAAATAATAAATACACTCTTTTTTACACTGTTTTCACATGATTTTGAAACAACACAGTTTACTAAAAATAACAAAATATTGATATCCATACGTTGACAACACGTAACCGACATTTTTTTTTCATAAAATGTCATTAATGAAAATAGTGAACAGCAATGGCCCCAGGTTTGAACCCGGCGGAACGCCATAGTACGTGCAAAATGGCATTGATTCGAAAAGCCCATACGATACGTATTGTTTTCTGTTTCTAAAATAACTACCAAAAAGTCTAACAAAACCGTCAGACAAACCGATCAATTGGAGTTTTTCCAAAAGAATGTCATGATCGACCCTGTCAAATCATTGCTTTTATAATATCAATGCTTAGGTGTTATTTGATATCTGTATTTGGAATATTTTGTTTATATATTACGTAATAAATTTGTTGCGGTGCTTACTTACAATCGTTCGCATACTCCTTTTTTGTTTAATTGAATGAAAACAAAACATGAATATTAATTAATAAATTAATCTAGTCTGGCGCTAATTAAAAATGCACGGTTAAAAAAAACAGCCATTAAAACATGTATTGTAGCGACGCAGTTTTAAATCGGATAGAAAAGAGCAATTTTATACACGGTGTTTCGAAAGTAAATAAATAATATTTTTAAAATTTATTGTTTGTGTTTTTTTTTGTACATTTGAAGCGTACAAAATAATCAAATAATGTGATTCTTTTGTACGCGAATTCTCCACACGACAATAATTATTGGTTACATTCAACAATATTTATTTAATGTAATATCCTCTATCGTGTTTTCTTATTTTAGCAATAAATACTTGCAGGGGCGGCCGATAAATGTGGCATTGGATCAATGCACCCTTTGTATATGCAGGGGCGGTTATATTTCATGAAATAATATTCAAACCAGGGCTGTGGAGTCGCGTGTAAAAAAGACGACTCCGATTCCAGTATTAAAATAATTAACGACTCCTAGGAAATTTTTCAATAATTTAATTTTAACTTATATATATGTATACCATCAGATCATCTTTAGTCAGCCAAGCATGAAATGTTAACACTTTTGACTATTTTGTTTAAATACACATAATTAAATATATTTTTCAAAAAAAATCGAGCCGCTCATTTTTCACGACTCCGACTCCATAGCCCTGATTCAAACATAACATTTAAACCATTCGCTCATTTTAAATTCTTCACGTATTTATTATCTATAATAAATATTTAAGAACATTTTATTTTTGATGATAAATACATGAAGGATTTAAAATGAGTGAATGGTATAAATGTTACGTTTAAATATTTTA
Source organism: Himalopsyche anomala (assembly GCA_031772345.1). NCBI lineage: Eukaryota > Metazoa > Arthropoda > Insecta > Trichoptera > Rhyacophilidae > Himalopsyche > Himalopsyche anomala. Next base: position 19,226,672 of record CM062835.1, read on the forward strand.
TTTCATGAAATATAACCGCCCCTGCATATACAAGGGGTGCATTGATCCAGTGCCATATCGACCAGCCGCCACTGAATACTTGATAATACAGTGGAACCCCCAAATACACTACCCCGAATTACACGCTGGCTTGAAATATTCGCCGCAAATACCCCAATTGCACGGTCGCATTTTATTTTCGTCACTACGAAACGGTCTTCTGCGCCGCGTATACAGTCAAATGTTGGCTAGCGTCTGTGTATTTAACACGTGCCAGGCTATACACGCATAGCTGGGCGTATGTCTGTGTGCGGGATATTTACTACTACAAAAAATAAACATTTCGTCCATATTTTTTTTTTTTGCAAAACAAAGAGAAATTTTAGTTTTGCATTTTCCGCAGAAAAAAACCAAATCCCTAATTTTGTATGAGATTCACACCCCCAATTACACTACCCTTAATTACACGGTCCCGACAATAGTGTAAATGGTGGTTTTACTGTACAATATGTTGAATATAAACAGAATTATTTGGTGTCTTTCTTTATATGGGTACATAAAATATCGAACGCACGTTCTATCAAAAGGATGGAAGCTGAAAATGCCGAATTGGTATCTAAATTTAGCTTTTAAGTTTGAAAAAGATGACCTTGTAAAAAGTTAAAATCAAGGAAAAAGACTGAAATAAAGGTTTAACCTAGACAATTTCTTTAATTAATGTTAGGTTATGTCAATTAAACACGAGTTTAGAAGTCTCCGTGCACTACAAGATTGTGTATAATTCATAATTTGCATACGGCCCAAAATCATCAAAACACGTTTTTTACGCCTGCTGTAAAATTTGGTATATGTGGGTTACGTTCTTTTTCCTTTCCACAGTCGATATTTTTTATGCAGTTAACAATGCGTTTAAACCTAACACAATACAAAATATTCGAGAAGTTGATTAATAAATCCTTAACACTAACTTTTAATCATCTTGTAATCACCTTGTAGTACAGAAAAATTAGTGGTCGTATAATGTCATGTTAATTGTTTCTCATTCATTATTCTTAGCAGTATTAAATTGTAATGATATTTTTTATAAATAAAAATACACTGGTTAACGAATATTTATATATAAAACTCAAACGAGACATGTGTTAAGCAATTTTTTTATACGGATATAATTATTATTATCAACTGCTTACGTTGTAGATATTTGTATTTATTTTTAATGACGAAAGAAGTATAATGGTTGCACATTTAAGCCATAATTAATATATATGCAATCTCTATGAAGCTAAATTTTATGATAATAAGTCTTCGATTACGGCAACATTACGAGGTGGTTTGACTTAGTGAGCAACTCGGAGATTAAGGACCGTACAAGACAGCGCCCTTTCAGTGGTCATGGAGTGACTTTTGAACTGGCTGGGTCATGTGTTGCGGACGCCTCCGGAGACCCTTAATCCTGTCTGCCTCTTTTTCCGACCGGTGGTATTTCAGCATACTGGACGACCAGCGGGAAGTATCCATCGGTAGAGCTGAGAGATTCTGGCATGCCATAGGAAACAATGTAATCGGTGAGAGACACGTAAACATGGGAGTGTCACGTGGTGGCTATATGCTCCAGATAGGGAGCGAATATGTTTAAAGAAGTTGTGCATTAAATGAATAGCCCCCTTCGAAAATAACGGCAAAATTGTGTAAATAGAGGTTGTATGTTATTGTAAAATTAAAATCAATATCAAACTAAATTTTTCGAATGAACATTTCTGAAACACGATTTATACGAGATACACAATAAATAAAAAGTGATTTACGATACCTGCTTATTTGTTTGTTGATATCGTTTATTTTTAACTGCTCTGTGCAGCTCTGCATCTGACTTACAGCGAGTTGGGTGACATTTTTTATCGATACAGTAACGGTAGGCTTATACCAGTTTATAAATTCATATGATTTGTTTATTATTAAAAAATATTGATTTGCAAGCTGAATTTAAAAAGTAGTCAACTTAGGGTCACTATCATAGTGTATCCGTTTACAATGTTTCAGTAAGAATAAGTCATACTTTATTTTCTTTGTGTGTGTTATTATATTATATTCGTTCATTTCGTTTCGTTAGTCACTTTTCCGATGAACTATTGATACGAGCTGTCAGTTACAACGCAAGGTGGGATACTAAGAAGCCCTTTGGCGCGAGAAAATTATTAAAGAATGTGGGATAAGTATCTGCGGCCAGCCTGTGTGGCCGCAGAAACCTCTCTCGCGCACGTTTATCGGCTATTCCCTTTTGTATTCATACGCTAATGTGCCGACGGCGTCTTCGAAAGCGGGGTAACCCGTCTAAACTTAAATGTGATTGATCCCCCGTCTTATATTTATCAAATAGTGCGGTATTGTAATCAAAACCGAAGTATGCGAAAAGGTGAGAACAGAGCGTGCGACGGTGGGAATATGAACTAATTTTGACGTTTGTTTCAAAATGGCGAGGGTTTAGCGTTTTAAATTGTGAATCATGAATGTTGTTAAATCGCTATAAAAACTCTGTTACTTTGGCAGATGTTATTTATATTTAAATAATTAAATTCAACCAATGTTTGTAAACAAAATAATAGTGGATTCGGCGTATTGCACTCAACTGTTATCTAATTTTTGATTGATTATTTCAGTCCTTCGTAAAATATAAGTAAAGTAAATCATTATTAGTCTAGTGTCCTCCAATTGAATCTCAATCAAACGTCAATTTTTTATCACGTTCACGTCTAGTACGACAAAAGCATTTAAATATACTATAGAGATCGGACGACCAAAAAAGTAAAATTCCAGAATTGGTACACTGATAACTAGGTAACGCAACATCAATTGACAGCAAACTTATTGATTTCGAGATTATTATAAAATACAATTAAAACAATATTCAACCGACGTGAATATAGCCTGTTATAACCAAAACTATCGAAACTTTGAAGGTTTCAGTCATTAAATTTGTAGAAAAGGTAAGAGAGGCACATGAAAACAGAAGCTGTATTGTGTATTTAAGAAATTTATATGCCCTACCTTTAGTTTTATATTTTTAATTAATATGATCTTCGTTTTTAAATTGTATTTATTATTTTTATATGAATAACTTTTGAATATACGTTATACATACGAGTTAATATTCGAAAATTAATTTAAACAATAATAAACAACGAGATTCTTTGCCAATTACCTGGTCGTATTAAGAAGTATAATGAACTCCTTATTGAGTGTTTTCAGCATAAGGCATTTAACGCGGAACTGGTTTTAAATCAGTCCCTCACTTCCTTTTTCGGAGATGCTAAGAATAGTTGTATCAGTTTAGGAAACGATGGTTGTTAGCTGTTTACTGTCCTCACGCTCCGGTTTTTATGATACGAAATAATCAATGTCTTTAAATAAAAAGTCAAATCTATTGAAAAAAAATACTAATGAAATTGTTTATTTGAAGGCCTAAATTCTCAACTGCGAAATCTATTTTTTGTCTGAAGTTTTTCTAAGAGAACTGCTCGTTTTTTTTTCGAAGAGAGCAAAGTTGGAAAAAATAGGGTTAGAACAGGACGTGTGTCAGGAACATCTGCTATTTTTGGATTAGACGAGATTTTTTAAACAGAAATCCGAAAGACTACTGGAACTTAAATTCGTGAGGTCTATCATTTTCTCTTAGAATATTATTTTACTTAACTTAAAAACGTAGATGAATTAATGTTTAGTATTATCAACATATCTTTCAGCACCATTTAATTGAAAAGACATTAATAATTTGAAATGTATATTTACAGTGAATTCCGTTTTCTCGAATATGGAAATGTTTTTTTATAGCCCTGGCCAAATTTAACACTAAACATTCATCGTTTTACCGCATTCGTCGTTTTCTTTGAGAGGCTCTTTAAAAATGTATGGACCGTATTTTCACCGTATTAATGTTCGAAAGATATAAAAACAAATCTGAAAACAGATATCGTTAAGTTTAAAGAAATTCTAACACCGACAAGAATACATATTGTCGTTTCTTTTTGAGTTTACATGATGAATTATTAGTATTAAAACATTTGCTTATGTTGTGCGAGACCGCATTCAGGTTGACTCGATCGTTAAATTCCACCGCTGCATTGTGTGCCAGTGTACCATGATTGATGATTTGATGGAGGTTCTTGATGATGCTGCAGAATAGAGGACGCAAAAGTGTGCATAATTGTAAATGAAAGGTGAAGAAAATATTATTTGTTACATCTCTGAATGTTACGTTCACAAAAGATGTACAAATAGATGAAAACATCTTGCAAGTACGAAGAAAGGAAGAGAAATTATAGGCAATAAATGTAAATTAATATCACTGATGTGTAAGCTTGAATGTAGACATTATTAATAAATTAGAAATTTGTTTTAATAGCAGCGTTCTGTAAACTGTGGACAGTATTAAATGTTTTCCAGACCTGCAGCTGAGTGCCTTTAGTTACTGTGACTGGGTTCAAATCCGAGTACCGACATTCCTATTTTTTGATATGTGTACAAAAAGGAATATATTTATATCTATGTACATTATCTCCTATCTCTCTGGTACTAAAACTTAAGAATGGTAAGAGCAATTAACTAACTACATATAATACATCACAAATAGATGAAAACATCTTGCAAGTACGAAGAAAGGAAGAGAAATTATAGGCAATAAATGTAAATTAATATCACTGATGTGTAAGCTTGAATGTAGACATTATTAATAAATTAGAAATTTGTTTTAATAGCAGCGTTCTGTAAACTGTGGACAGTATTAAATGTTTTCCAGACCTGCAGCTGAGTGCCTTTAGTTACTGTGACTGGGTTCAAATCCGAGTACCGACATTCCTATTTTTTGATATGTGTACAAAAAGGAATATATTTATATCTATGTACATTATCTCCTATCTCTCTGGTACTAAAACTTAAGAATGGTAAGAGCAATTAACTAACTACATATTAGACTTAAGATTTCGACTGAAGGTGCTTGGTGGAATTTCAATATTAAATTTGAATCGTTCAAATTATGTACACTCCCACAGATTTTGTCACTAACGACCCGGGTTTCGCCTTTCGGCATCTTCAGGCGTTTAAGTGCACGGATGAACTTGAACTGACTGACTGTCAGTTCAAGTTAGTGACAAAATCTGTGGGAGTGTACATAATTTGAACGATTCAAATTTTACATATTAGACTTTTGCTATTTCATCATTCTATCCTTACTTTCTTCAAAAGAAGAGGTTAACCCTTCCCTTACTATGCAAAAAAAGCACAAGCACGTGAGCTGTGTATCTGTTACATATCAGGCAAACGGGAGTGAACCATGACAATTATATAACACTACTACAGCAGTACATATAATTGTCATGGTTCACTCCCGTTTGCCTGATGCGTAGCAGGTACACAGCTCAGGAGCTTGTGCTTTTTTTGCATAGTAAGGGAAGGGTTAAGCGACCAATTTCAATTTCGTGTTTTCAAAATTGGAGGCGGACGTAGTAGAAAAAAATATAATATCCAATCGTTTTATTCGTTCGGCATTGCTATATCAATTTGCTGTTTACTTTGATAATACCGGCAGCTTAGATAAAATACCGGAATTAATATATTCTTCCGGTACTGCGATCCCTGTCGGCGCTCCAAACATTGGTTAACATTGTTCATCAATGATGGGCAATGTTAACCAATACAAATCAGCAAATGAACAAGAGATATATATAGTTGTATTGAAATCAAACAATCTTATTCACATACACGTTCAGAGATGTAATATACAAACATATAATTGAATTATTTAAATATGATAGCAATTAAGAAAGCAGTCCACTTAACCAAGATGTAGGAAATTATCGAGGCTGTTGATAAAACCGTGGGATTATCTGGACAATCATCTAGGCGCCATGTTTGACAGTAAAATAATTAATTTGAATTGCACCCGTCGACAGCCGATTAATCTTTTTAATTAAAATTTCAGGTTTATTTTCGCAGCCTTGATCTATGACATACTTTACAACGTATGTTTACAAACTATCGGACTAGTTTTAAAAGATTTTTATCTTAAATTCAGTAAAAAAAATGATTTTCAATACTTAATTGATTATGCTAAATTATAATTATAATAACTCTTTTAAACACTCGAAATCACTCAGAATTTTGATTGTGTTTTTATCTTTTTTGAATCATAACTCAAGAAGGGATGGAAGTCGTGAATTCATCGGTATTCAATTGTGTGCATTTTATGACCAGAGCTCAAACGTTGTGAGATTCGTACAATAACCAAAACTTTAGGTTTTGTATTTACGACGGTAACAGTCGTTGAAAGCGAAGTTGTTATAAACGGATTGTACTGTATAATGATAATAGTTTTAACTAAAAAATATAGCACTATAATACTCAAAACTGTAGTAGGCTTGAAAGAAAAATGCATTTTTTTATGAGTGTAAATTTTACAATTTTGTTTTGTCGATCGATCCTTAAACATATGAGAAATAAATATTGAGAAATGGAGGACGAAAAGGTTATTAGAAATATAAGATTACATAAAATGATATTAATAGTGATAATTTAAAGTATATTATGTATACAGTTAAAATTTAAGGGTATAGATCTAACTGTGGCAGCATTACGAAATAGCTACAAATAAAAACACACGTTTCTCGTGTTTTGTTGTATTTGATTATTATGGAGTTCCATCAAATGATCGCCGATTCAAAACACCTATATTTAGTTTTCAAAACATACTGTGATACACGTACTTTTAATTAAATTTCAAATGATGCTTGTTATAAACAAGATACTTCGTCAAGGGTAAAAAATCTTAGTAACCAAAATAGTAGATTGCTTCATTTAGGGACTTAACTTTTCCGGTTCTAAGCTCAAGAAATGCGACCCCAATTTTTTTTTCTTACATTACATTTTTTTAAATATCTATTTTAATATGGGTGATACAATGTTTATTATTAATTAGGGTTTTTCTTATATCATAGTTATTTGGACCTTTTGTAGTTTATATAAATACGCGATAACACGATAACGCGATAACACGATAAGCGCCCGCGTTAAGCGATCGTTCGTAAGATAGCTGGGCTAAACTCGTCAGTTGCAATTTCATATGTGTGTTGGGATGACGTCTTTTTTACGCGCAACTTAAAATATGATTATTTATTAAAAACCCACGGATTTTTAGATAAAAATGTATGAGGAATGATGCAGAGAGATATTTTAAAGCCCTTAAACTATTTATTTTTTTGAAATTCATAAGAATAAGGCTAATAATGAGGAAACCACTGGGGTCCCTAAACGACCCCCATCAGATGAGAAGTATTTTTCTAGTCTCCGAGTCGCGAGAGTTTTAATAACATTATCGGCAATACAATAGGCTCAAAAAATACTATTGCATATTCCCGTCATTCCATTTTCGCTAAATGAATGATATTATAAATGCTTAATTATTTTTTACAGTTAATTGTGAACACCTTTCATTATTTATACATTATTATGTTACTCCATCGACTATTTATAATAAATAATATATTGAATTTATTAATATAACTATCTTGATCGATGCGCTCTTATGAATTAATATAAATGAATTTATGGCTTGAGTATATTATATTTATTTCAATCGACTTTTTTATATTTGGAATAAAAAAAAACTTGAAAGACCGATATCATTGATTTTAAATAATCGGCTACTAATAAATTTATGTTGGTGCTCATTTCTTTAAGGAAAAATGTTCAATAATTACTTAAAAAATTTGATAGTGCTTAATAAATTATTAATATTTTCATGTTTCAATTAATTATCGTTTTGACGCTTCTTATATATATAAACGCTATAAATATATTATATTTTTTAAATGTTACAGTAAGAAACCAAATTATTTTTAAGTTTAATAATACATTATTTAACAAATAATGAACTTCAAACGAATAAAACGAAACCCCAAAATTTAATTTTCCTGCCATTAAAAGCTGCCATTCACTAGGGAACAAATTGTTCCAGAACATGTTCTGGAACACAAAATTTACGTGATCATGTCATATCGTGGAACATTTCACGTGACCCGAGATAGGTTCTTATGTTCACGGTCTGAGAGCGAGCGCACACGGGTCATGCGATCCGCGCGCAGCTGTAGACAAACTGTCATAGTCATATTATTTTATTTCATCATTAAGATTCTTATTTCATCAATATATATTGCGAGAATATATACGTAGACAGCACTGATCATCATAAACTCATCGGGTGTCATTTTAGAGATGTATCTTCCTACTTTGAAATGTCTACTTTTGGTGACAGCAGTCAAAATAAACGCCTTTGCATGATTTATATTACTCTACGGCTTATAGTATATTGTCTATGCTGTATAAGCTGTCATTGTGGACGATTAAATAGTTGTATTTTCATTATAGTAAGCTTTTAAACGCGCATTGTCTGCACCCAATAAAATCAAATAGTGTTCGTTCGGACGGAACACTGACCAACATAACCTCAACGGTTGACGTTTCTGTGACCTCTCGTGTGTTCAAGAAAATGTTCTGAGACATTGTTCCCGATACCATAACGTTGATGTTCCGGATCATTTGTTCCTAGGTGAATGACCGGCATTACGTGAGATTCCATAATATTTACATTTTAACTAAGTTATACGTCATTTTTAAAAAGCTTTTATTATCATTATCTACTGATTTTTTTTGATTTAAAAAAAGTTAAATCAGTAAAAATCGTATGTCGTATTTCGTCTATAGAGCATATACGGTCGGGAAAATTGTACTCAATTATAGAATTAAGTAAATCAACTGTGATGTTATCAAAATTATTTACAGCTGGATTTCTGAAATCTTTCTCATATTATTAATATATTTTTAAAAATATCCAGCGTTTCGTTATTTTAAATCTTTCGTTGGCAATCCTGAATGGATTTCAATTTAATACGTAGAATATTTTATAAACGAAACTTTGTTTAAATATATGTCCAAAAAAAAAAAAAATTCTTACGTTTAATATATTTCAATAAATCTTTATTTTCATCAAGAGATGTCCCTGCCTTGTTAGCTTAACCGTTGTTATCTAGATCCCTTACGTGAATCATTAACACGTTAATAAATCTATCGCTTAACGCCATCTTATATTTCTTAATGTGTTTAAAGTTTTTATTTTATAATTTAAATAGCTTTTATATTGATAATATAATTAAAAATAAATTTTACATTTTATTAGTTTTATAACTCGCACCGAACAGAATAGTTAATTTGTATGTAAGAATATGCAATTAAATTACATTATATTTTAAATGGTTCACAAGAAAACTTCCTGCTGCTAAAACCAGTTTTTAATAAAATCACACTAGATCAAAGTTAAAAATTAGCACGATATTTGATTTCAATGCAGGGTTGCTAAATCGCCGATCGGGATAAAAAAGGAAAAACATATCATATTTAAATATCAATATAGCCACAGAAAATATACACATAAAGAGCAGATATTATAACATATTGTTTCGATATAAGCTTCGTCTTATTCTTAAGTCATATCAGCTACTTAGTTTAACATTGCACAACAATATTTTTTTCATACAAAATTTGAAAGAATTTGCTACAATTTAGCCTCCTTTATTTGATAAATATGTTATACATAAATTACTTTCCGTACACTTTCTGGTGTAATTCAAGACTCGGAATTTATTTATTGAATTCAGGAGAGTCCCGTTAAAATCGAGACGTGTAGCAACCCTGCTTCACAGCAGAAGTATTTTTTGTTATAGTTTTTGTCCTTGACCTATTCTTAAGTGTTATTTAGGAGGCAATTAAATATTGATTTATTACAAATTTTGAATATCAACTGGGCTATTTAAAATGTAAAAAAAATAGAGCACGTTAATCATTTTTATAATTATACCATAATATCAGCATTTAATTATACACTGTATTTTATATTAACGCGATCTTAAGTCTTAAATACTTATCATTTTAGAAGAATAATATTTTTTTTTATTGCCACTATTTAATATTTATTCGTAAAACTTGACAGACCAAAAAATATGGTACAATATAATTTTATCAACATTGGGATTTTTCATTTTAATTAACATTTTCTGACAACTGCTAGTCTTATAAGGCTAATATATTTTTTTGAATGAATCTCTCTTTTAAATTCTTTATTAAATATTCAACCAGTTTTCCTCTTATAGTTCAAATATATTTAGAATATCGTCTTTTTAAGATACTAAATTTATCGTGTTTTTCCTTTTTTTAGAGTGCACATTGGGTGGCCATGCCCAAGAGTTGGGATCCACGTGGTTTGCAGACCTTGGCCCTCCGTTCGGAGTAATGTACTGCATCAAGTGCGAATGTGTACCGGTAAGTATTTTTATACAAAATTTTATTTTAAATTAATGGTCAGTATTTAAATAAACGAATGGTCAGTATATATCTTATATTTGGTCAGTATAAACTAAGGGTACTTCGATGTTATACGCCAGGCAGCGAAAACTTTCCATATGACACATATGAAATGTAATCGTACAAAGTAGTCTATCCTGCTGTCCTCAAGATTAAAATGACCCGTTTTTAGAAGGATAGCATCCTAATTAACTATTCAAAATCGCGATAAATTTAAAAATCAGGCAATATTCAAGATTCAGAAGTATTTGATGAATATCCACTTAATTCTAACTATGAAACATTAAAACGCAAAAAGTGACATAATGGAACACTGGGAATGTTTCATGAGCACTTCTGTTCTTTTCAATGATAAAGAAATATTAGTTTTCTTCTTTTCTTATTTTCTCGTATATACTATTAACTTAAAATAAGTCGATGTTCCGTTATAAGGAAACAATGAATGGTTACGTTGCGATAATTATCGCTTAACTAACGCCTTAATTAATGCTCGAGAACCTATAACAAGGGTAGTTTTTAATGTTATTTTTATATTTTGATGCGTCCGAGTAACGTCCTATCTGGATGTGTATGCTTTTACACCGGATACTTTTTCATTTTTCAGTGCCTGGCGTATAACAACAAATAACCAAATAAAGGTAGTTTATTTTTTTAATTTACCTTCCTCTCATACTTTATTAGATTTACTGACTATTTTCGCCTGTGTGGTCGATTGGTCAACATCGTTGGCTACCGCTACGCTGGTCACGGGTTCAAATCCCAGTACGGGCAGTTTTATAAATTGATTTTTCAATCGATTTATGAATTTCTGTTCAAAGGCATGGATGTATGTGATGTTTTGAATTCACCCCTCCCACCTATCCTATCCTATGAACGGGGCGTATAGAGAGCGATTAGATAACTACTAGTCCTGTCCTAGCCCTTTCCTTCTATTCCTACTCTCTTTGGAAAAAGAGAGGTTGAGCAACTGAGTAACAAGCAGTTCTCGTAGAAACACCTTTTTGAGATAAACTCCATTAGGAGTGCATATGCTCCACATTGGGAGCTGACATGGTAAAAAAAAAAGACGATCCAAACGGCAACAGAGATTTAATTGCTGTTGTAGCTAATCGAAGATATTGACTCCATAGCGATATCCAAAATGCTGACAACTCTATCTTAGACAAGAAGACTATGAACGAACGTGACAATGGATGAAGGTGTTAAATTTATTTAAATCGAAGAAAATTTAAATTATTAAACTTTATTAAAATTCAACAGTTTTGAGGTTTTCTTTCTTCGCGGCACACCTGAGACTTCTTGCGGCACACAGTTTGGCAGACACTGCTATAGAGCTACCTCTTTGGACTTGTACTCAAGCTAAACCAATCATGTAACTACACACATTTGCTCGCCATTGATTAATCAAATGTGATATCATAGTTGACGTCACGTGGATTGAGCTACAGATGATGCTGGTTAATGGAGTGTTTTGAGAGTATGGGTGTGTCCACCGCACCAACCGCAGAGGTGTGTTTGTAAACGCATCATCATTGCTGTGAGAAGGCTCATGGGAATGCAACGTGACATTGTTTGTAATTGATACGCAGAACTGCGAGAAATATCAATTATCAGATGTTATCGCTTTATCGTAAATGAAGACATCCTGAATGCTGTACGAATCGTATCACTGATTAGACTCCATCAAATATTTTATAGGCGGTGGGTATCTTCGAGGTTTATTAATAACCCAATGTAACAATATACTCGATTATTGCTGTTACAAAACGACTATCATAAAATCGTTACAATATGTTTATATGCAACCAGCTTTGCCACGCTTTTTTAAAATACGTTGGGAATTATTTTCATTTTCATTGCAAAAAACAGTTTTTGAGCCTGATGCTAATGGTAAATATGTACATTCAACTCTGACGGGAGCCACTGCTTACAACATTCGCGATTTTAATATAGTAAACTATTTATTATCTTTGGTTTTTATATGACTTCAACATATTATTAACCCTTTGCCCGTGTTACCAAATTTAACGAGCATGCCCTATACGCGGCTGTTTTTCTGCAGATTTTGTTATCGCGTTTTCGACTATAAATATAGGTTGTAATATTTTTTCAACTGATCAAATATGTTAATTGATACCCAAAGTAACTTTTTCAATAATAAAATACAATATATTTCTTGTATTTTCGGTTTAGTCAACAATAATCATTCTTCATACAATTGCGGCGTGACGTCGCCATATTGCAAAATACTACCTCGCTCGACCGAGAACACTGCGCCACAACCATACCATGATTATAATATTAAATTCTCGGAACAATTTCAATTTCACCCGCACTCGATCGCTTATTTACACTATCCAAAATATTGCATTGGTGACGTATGTTCACGACGTGTTCCAGAAATAAATTATTTTAGCCTATATTGAATCTTTTTTGACTAATGCCATCTATTGAATTTAGTGAAATATACATTTAGTAATATTTTCAACCAAGTTATACAATTTTAACACAATAAATAGCTCTTATATAGGGTTTGAAATTTCCATGACATCTATACGTGTTACGCGCGCTGAGGGCTTTTTCGCTAGGACATGCATAGAGGTCACACGCGGTTAGAAGGTTAAATCACTACGCCAACATCAAATTAATTTATTTCTAAAAATATTCGTTCAAAAGTATAAAAGTATCTTTATTCTATAGTTATTGATAAGAGGGCGTCCACATATGACGTCAAGCTTTGATATAATGTGACAACGGGGAGGGGGTTAATAATAGCAATAAAGTTATATATGGATGACTTCTAAGCAGGATTAGCTTAAAATAAAAATAAAAGACTTTACAGGTGGTGTCGACTTTCGTACAATTCGGTAGTTCGTACATTTTAAACGTAGATTTGTATCGATAATGCAAAAACCATGCAGTCACTTTTCTCTACCTACTTCCCGACACTTTCTCAAATACTTTTATCAAGTTTAGTCTTGCGTTATGATAGTTTATTTTTTAATGTACGTGCAAGTTTTTAGCCCTTATAAATTTATTAAAATTAGTGATATACTGAGAGACTGCAGTGTTGATACGACCAGAAAGATTTGAGTACTCATAAACTTTGTACGATCAAGACAAAGATATAAATAATTGACCGTCCTGAAAGTGACGAATCTTTTGATTCAATCAGTCGTTCGTATAACATTAAAATATGAAGAAAATTATAGCCCAATTGACAAGTGATATAGTGACTCCAACATCAAAGACTTTAACGATAAAACATTTACAATTTTCAACTTTCGTACATTCTTAATTCGTCCACATTTTCAAGAACCAATAACAGTACAGTAGTCAAAAGCCGCCTGAATCTTTGAAAACCTGATCATTTAAAATAATTAGACGCTTAGTATATGTATATAAGACACATGTTTAAAATAATAAAAAAAACAATACAAATTGATTCTTTGATTAACACCTCCATGCCCATGATGCAATCGTAAATAGTTGAGCCATTAAATCATTCAATATTTCTCTTAATATTGTCAATAAATTTATCATTTTAGGTATTCTAGCATACATACATTTTTTAAATTATTTTTTAGCTTCTAACTTAAGTTTAAATACTGTCAATAAACAGTGAAACTGAGATGCCATCATGGCAGGGAACGTGATTTTTTAGGATGGCATGTTACGGGTTAAACTACATTTACTTCTATTTAAAATTAAATAAGTATATTACAGATTGACCAACCAATAATTCCTTATTCCGTTTAATATGTGCCCCCCCATAAAAGATATATTGTATATATTTTAATTGTATATTTATCGATCATTGCTTTTGTATTGTGCTTTTATTTTACACGTCTTAAAAATGCTCTTTCATTCAATAAACTAGAAGTAATTCCGTTGTTTTTAAATACTTTGATATCGTGTTATACGATAATTTTTCATACAATTTTTAATTATTACTATTGTTGTGGAACATAACACTGTCGACGCATCCAATTTATTTTTGTTGAAATAATGGAAATTTACGAGGAACGTGTCGAGTGAGAACAATTAAATTAATTGTTGTCAGAGGCCGCTATTAAGTGAGACAGTAGAAAAAAACGACATGATAAATTCGCAAAAGCCATCTTTATGAGATTATGATAGCTTGCATGTTAGTGACGTAATCTAAATTTTCAGGTGCATTCAATCTTGTTTCACAATCCCTATTGAATCTTTTTAGAAAGCCACACCCGATCCTCTTTTTGCATGGTTTCGAAATAAGACGGGATAAAAAAGTAACGTTTTTCTTACAATGAATTTTTCGATTGAAGACGGTTTTACTAAACTAAAAATAGATATTGTTATGTCACTTATATATTCATTATGACACAAACATAAAATAATAAATATTATTCAAAATATTCCCGACAATGTATTTTCAATAATAGCTATCTATATTGTCAAGTTAACTTCTATATTTAATTAATTTAAATTGACAAAAATGAAATGTATTAGTTTTTCATGTTTGTAACTTATGCAAATATTAATATGTATTCCACAATAAATAAATTCGATTTATTTTTTAGTTAAAAAAATCGTACTTTGAGATGATTTTAAGTAATGGAACATATTTAAAATTTAAGAGTTTAAAAATAATGGTGTCAAATTTATAAAATAAAGAAAACTACCAGAGATTTTTAAATAAAAGTAAAAAAATATTCTTAATAAAGTAAAAATAAATAAGTTTTATTTTGTGAAATGTAATTCTTTTCAAGTCTATTTTTTCTATGTACATAATTTCACAGTGAAGTATATTTTTTGAAAATACGCACATTTTGATTTAAAAATATGCACTATGCAGTTGACGATTATCCTATAAGCGCATGAGGCACATGATTTGGTCATTGGAATCTCAGGAGCCTCAAAATACCTAATTTTATTGTTAGCCCAATATTAAAATTCAGTTTTAAATAATAATAAAAAAATATGTCTATATTTTACAGTCTATGAGAAGCTGTTACTTTGGACCGAAATTACTCTGCGGCCCTCAGATGAGCAAGTCTGGAATAAAATAATAATATGTATGATTGTCATTGAGTCGTCCGCTGCGTTGTTCTTTTATGAGAAGGTGATCGTAATGCGGAAATGATGAGTCACTTAACTTACTTGACTCGTCGCACGTCTCTTGTTAGTCTAGCAGAATTATACCTCTATTCGGCAGAGTTTATCTATTACAATACAGTTTACAAATAAGTAAAATAAATCTTATTTTTTCGCACAAGCCTCAGCTTTTCAATATCAGTCCCTGTAGAGCAGCGACAAAAGCTTTACAATATCGATGAGATGACTCCGAGTTCTAGTCTTGGCAAAGAAATACATATAAATTTATTTGTCTTTTGATGTATTTGCGTTTTGTGTCCTCGTAAGTGCCGCCAAACTTTGTCGATAGTGACAATTTTTTATTGGTTTAATTTGATAAGGACATTTATTTATGTTCTGTAAGTTTGTGCGTTTCGAAACCAAAAAACAATTTTTCAAAATATAAAATAATTTTACAATCGCTGTAAAAAAATAAATAATGGCGACTTTTTTATATAAACAAAATTAATGTACATAATAATTAATGTAATGTAAAACAATTCATGGACACAAAAAATATTAAATTTTTATTATTATCGGAACCAGATTTTATCAGATCAGTTATAACAATCAAATACTACTATATATATCTTGTTTTATTTTAAAAAACAATACAACAATCTATTATATTAAATTAATTAAAATAAAAAATGAACATAATACTGTATTTAATAAAGTATCTTTAATAATAAAATTTGAAAAATTATCTGTTTTTGATATATTAATGAAACAGATACAAATTGTCATGGATTACATACATTTTTATTATTAAAGCATTTTTTTAATCGATTCATAAATCATCCTTGGCGAATTAAGCTAACTTAACTAATGAGCGTCGTCCTTCATGTTCAGACGTCGCGACGCTCTTCGAAGAATTCAACGGACGGTTGCTGAAGGATATGAAACGTGAAGACACAAAAATTAGAATTATTTTTAAGGATGACATAGAAATTTTGTTGGTCGTAATGTTTATTTAGAGGTTAAGCGTATGTACATACATCATTCTCTGGTCACTCTAAGAATCACTGTTAAAAAAATACATATTTAATTGAGGATTTGTTAATCATTTTATTATTAATTTGATATAATGGTATCTGAGAAATACAATATTCCTCCAATATCTATCGTTTCAAGACAAGTTTTACTCAGATAAGTCAGTTAAACTTGGATTGGAAGTAAATCTAGAATCCTTTGCAATTTTTGTAAAACTGAATCTTAGTAGTGCAAATGAAATCTGCAAAATTAAATTAATGTGCACCTTGAATTCTTTTCAAAGGAATTTCACGGGTATTTACGTGATCTTCCAGAAAAATAAGTCTTTCTCGTACTAAGCTCAGTCTTCACTTCCCTGAATGCACCCAGTTTCCTTGACCTGATATTTTTTTAAAACATAAATGGCTGAATGTGATATTATAGTGTTTTATGTATGTTATTGGTCATCCAAATTTTGTCACGGTTTTTCTTACTATCTAAACAAACGCATTCATTGTTTAACCTTCGAGTTCCTATAAGTGCATTGACATTGCGAAATTATTCTTATTTTAACCATTCGCTAAATACAAATCATATCTAGCTGATATTTATTGTAAGTTTCAATGATGATTGCAATGTGAATATTACGTAAATTTGTCTCTGGTCACTTTGTACTCCGTCACTATTCAATCCTATTTTCGACGTTTCGGTACTCGAGTGTTAAAAATTGTAATCGATATGAGATTGGCTTAGATTAAAACAATTAAATTATCTTACTATTTTAATGATAAAATGGATGGTTGCGGGAAACCCGGCAATTATAAATGTGAAGTGTGACAAAAATGAACCCCTCTAAAGTGGGTAAAATCAAATTAAATGCATTTAATAGAATTGATTATTATGCAATTTAAACTTCAATGTGCTTTAAAATAATTTACTGTTTCCTAAATGATTTCTTTGTCTTAAACATTTACGGATAATATTTTTATAGATATATATTTATTATGGTGTATTAATACTCAATTCATAAAAAGCCTATGTCCACTAGTTACTACGCTAAGATAATTTGAAAAGGTTTACTTCGTTTACGAAGTAATTGATGTGCATTATGGAATTTTTCAATTTTGATAAAAATATGTTTAAATTCACTGTGACTATTTTTGAACTTCAGTCTTTTTGATACTGACTGGATTTTAAAAATGATTAAAAATATTTCTGTTTATTAGCGAGTGCTCGATTTTGATGTTATAAAATGATTTATTTTGTTTTTAAAAGCGCCGCAACTGGTCCATTAAGTGTATCCTTATGTCTGGACTACATTGCGGCTTAATCTGAAATGCATGTATTTTTTTTTCAAACGTAGTCCGGCATCGCTAATCTTTACATATCATCTTTCTCTCGATCGATGACTCACCGATCATTCTCAAAGAACTACTCAAAACCAGAAAACCAGATCGCACTGGCTGTGGTACTGACTGCGTGCGCCACACGCCACGCCATGCCAGTGGTGGGTTTTTCGAATAGGGGCCTTGATAAATAGTTGGGGTTATATAAAAAAAGACAAAGTAACCAAAATGTGATTTTATACGACCATTTTCAACATTTTTTTAAACAAAACGAATAAGGAATCAACTAATTATTTATTTTTGATGTTTTCTCTAATAAATCTCGAATATGCGAATAAATGTTGATTCGCCTTTTTTTACGTACATGTTATGGATATAATTTTTACTGAAACACTATTTAAATGTTGGTTCAACTTTTATTCGAATAACATAATTTTTCCACTTTAATAAATCACTTATCTTATACATCAAAATGAATACAACGTAAGTCTTAGAAGAGATCGACTTTTCGATTTGTCAAGTGCGTGGTGAACTGGTGAATTGGCATCAGCTGTAATTAGGGTATCCAATCCCAGGATCCCGAAATTCCGGTATTGGCATGGTCGCGATCCCGGGATTTTGAGAATTTTTGAAGAAATATCGTCAATTTATAAGATTTTGTAATTTGGGGGAAAAGTATAGGGAATTGAAGATTTCAAATTCCTCGGTGAGCTAAAAAAAAACGACTCACCAAAACTTTTCTCAAATTATACACGATTTCACGATGAGTGTCCAATCCTGGGATTACAAAAAGGCTACGAGATTGGATACCCTAGCTGTAATGCCATATTGAAGCATTTCATTGCAAACAATAAACACTGTAAACTTCAAACATATTCAATCGCTTATATCGTTTTCCATCTGTTCGTTTTCACTTAAATCTACATAACCTTCATTTAATAGTGATTATTTTTTAAACTATTTTAAAATTGCACGGTTCAATATAACCTATTTTTTTATTTATCTTTATTCACTACATATTTTTAAATACAGTATTTTTGTGCATTGAACATATACCTCGTGCAAAAAAGAATTAAGTGCACAGTTTATTTAACATTGTCATACTTCTTCTTTGGCCATGTTTGCTCCCTATGTGGAGCATATGGCCGCCACGCGGCACCTCCATTTTTCCCTGTCTCCCGCCAATTGCTTTGCTTCCTCCCATGACATGCCAGCATCCCTCAGTTCCGCCGGAATCCCACCGGTCGAAAGAAAAGGCAGGCAGGATTGAGGCTTTCCGGAGGCATCCGCAGCACGTGACCTAGCCAGTTCCAACGTCTCTCCATAACCACTGACGTGACGGGACGCTGTCTTGTACGCTCCCTTATCTCTGAATTCCTCACAAAATCAAACCACCTCACCCCCATTATCCGACGCAAGCATCTGTTCTCGAAGCTCAGTATACGGTTTTTCTGAGACTTCGTCAGGTGCCATGATTCGCAAATCTAAAGCAGTACCGGCAGAATGCAAGCGTTGAATAAGTGGCATTTGGTTTTAATCACATCACAATACATTGTCATACAGAATACAAATACTTTTCTATTTCGACTAATCAGTCGATTTTCATTAATAAATACGACGGATTTGGCTCTAGGAAACGTG
Organism: Himalopsyche anomala; assembly: GCA_031772345.1. Taxonomy (NCBI): domain Eukaryota; kingdom Metazoa; phylum Arthropoda; class Insecta; order Trichoptera; family Rhyacophilidae; genus Himalopsyche; species Himalopsyche anomala. The sequence continues at coordinate 19,246,129 of CM062835.1, forward strand.
TGTTTGATAATCAATAATTTTTTGTATTGTTTGTGTGCTTTTTATTGAGTCATAGATTACGCTATAAATAATTATTCTGAATTTTCAACTACGTGCCAACAAGTTTTGTCATCAATAATACACTCCTTATTAAATCAATTAACGTAGACTAACGAAGGTCATTTTTGTTCCAGATACAAAAAAAAAGTTTACAAAAATAAATATGTCATTGTCTTTATATAATAATAGGTATATGATGAGTCCTGTCACTGGAGATATGAAATACGATAATGGCGTCACGGCTGAAGTTTGTTTCATAAAGGACGTGTCGAAGTTACGAGTACTCGGTACACTTGAAAGAGCATGGGATATGAATTCAGAATATGGCGCCGGTGGAATGAACATTCGGAAATCAAATTGTCTGGACCATGGTGTAATAATATACACGTATCTATGGCAATGTTTGATTTGCCCCTCAAATAATTCATTCACCTTGAAGAAATTAGTTTTTCATGCACTATGTTTACTAAACGTTTGTCAAGCACTTTAACTGAATTTTATGGGAGTACATATTTCCAAAGTTAAATTGAAAGTAGAGAAGTAAGCCGGCGCAGCGCTCTAATTTGTGAAGTCTGCTAAGAGAATTGCGCAGTTTCGTAAAAGTTATAATAAATATTGCGGTTCGCACTAGGGCCAATCAAATCCTCTGGGAATGTCCAGATTTAAATAATGAACGGGAAAAATTGCTCAAGACGATACGACTATCTGTCGGATCTGTCGGCCCCGTCGGTCATGCCGACTTGGTTGCATCTAAGGCAAATTATAGGGCATTTAAAGAATTCTCCGCGTCTTTTGGCAAAATAGATAAAATCTAATATTTTCAAATGCATTTATTATTAACTTTTAATTTCTGCACACTGTAGTGCATGCAACCAAGTCTTGAGAAATTTCTTCTCGGGACATTTCTGGCAAAATTTTGAACACGACTAACGTTGTTACGCTACGGAATACACCCTATATAAAGAGTGTGAAGCCGTAGCGGGTGGTGGTGGGTACAACGTTGAGTACCCTAGGGAATAAAATTCGAGTAAAATTACATACTTATAAATTGTTAAGGAGCTTAACAACCTGGAATGCGATTTCGATTTGAAAAAAACGATAAAAAATCGACTAGTTGATGCTTCTTAATGTACGATGCAACAGTTTCACATGCTTTCAGCTTTTCTCTCATTGCGCCAGAAGATTGTTTCTTTGCTACTTCCTGTGAAAGTGATCTTTCCAAACTCTGCGTCACTCGTTATATGAAATATCGCTCGTTAAGGGAGCATTTCTTTCACAATCTGTTTTGCTCGTTATGTGAATTGCTCGTTATAAGAGGTGCTCGTTATGAGAGGTTCCACTGTATTAAATATTTTTTGCAAGACAACAAACAGTTCATAATATCACTTCAAGAGACAAATCAATTGATTATAAATGGACTTAAATATAATACATATTTTATAAACCTACAGTTGTAAAATCTAGTTCTAACCGGAATTCGCCTATTGTTTTTGCCAAATTTTGCTTTGATTTATAAGCCTGTTTTTCATTTCGCTTAGTCGTGAGACGACAATTTTTTATAAATTAAAATTTGTATGTATTAAAAATGTGAAATTTAGATACACGACTGTCATAAACGACTTTAAATTGAGTTATGCTTCTTGATTTATGTGTGAACTATATTAATATAATATGACTGCAGCGAAACTAGGGATTTAAATCGAATATTAGAATACATTCGGTTCACCTTTGAGATTCGAATATTTGAGTGTTACACTTTAAAGAGTACCGTATATCAGTGTTTCTCAACCTTTTTGGGAGCGTGGCCCCTTTTGAGTGTCTTTATTTTTCTGTGGCCCCCATACCATTGTTTTGTCTTCTCATGAAATTTTTAATTTCAAAAACCCACCTTTTTATAGCTCTTCCGAGATTTTCGAATCTAAAATGCCAGTAATTTATTTTATTTACGGATTTACAAAAAATAGCTACGCGACGTCCGCTATTATGCTCTTCCCTGTATCGTTTTATCAATACCCGTGGCCACAATACATAATAAACTGTGTTGTGGCTCCTCAAAACAAAAATAAATCTCTGTGGCCCCCTTAGAACACGCTGTGCCCCCCTAAAATTCTTGGAAGAACTAAAAAAAAAACGAGTCACGCTGACAATTTGGGCAAATCGGTAAATTTCCGGGCTATAAATAATATCTTGAAAAAATTTGCACTATCAATATTCTAGAATGTACTCTATGGTCCAAAAAGGTTGGCAACCCCTGTCGTAGAAAAACTTCTGTTGAGATACCTCCATTAGGAGACCATATGCTCCACATTGGGAGCGGACATGGATAAAAAAAATGTATATTAAACCACCAGAGTAACAAAAAAAAAAATATTCAGTTTTACAATGAATGACAAAATATTCACTTGAGTTCAAGTGATTACCAGTTCTAGCTACTATTATAGTTTAACAATAAATAATACGTTTCGTCAGAGATAATAATATTAAAAAAATGAAAATATGGCATGTGCGCATTTTACTGGTTTGATTTTTCGTCCTTGCCTTAATCGCATTACCCATAAGAGAAAATAAAATATAAATGTTGATATTATTTAAAAAAAAAACGCACGGAAAATAAAAACACCAAGTATATTTTGATATGAAAATTTTATGATGATTTTATTAGGGGAATCGCTTGGCAGACCGGAAAGAAATCAGACTAAATAATGTCTGAATCTATTTCAGATTCGGTCGGGGGGGAGATTCTCCAATAAGCGTTTAAAATTAGAGATTTCGGCCGAAACAACAAGCTAGAGGACGCCATTTTAACGCGACCACCACACCCATTATTCATTTTCGCGCTATAAAAACGCGCAATAAAAAATTTAAATAACCCAATGATTCGCACAGCATTTTTCATATTTTTTCTCGGAGTCGTGTGCATACCTTTTGCCAGTGGTAGCGTAGTGTAGGAAGGGTTAAAGAAAATGGTTGCATGATAATATTATTTTTCCCACTTTCGCACAGCTCTTATATCATAACTTCGTAGTTAATTTCATCATTCTGCAAAAAAATTCTCAATGATTACAATTATCTGTTTCAATGTAAAAAAAACCTCTAACAAATAAATGATACTTTCTATTAAAACTGTCATTTTTTTTCGTTTCTAATAAGAAATAGCGAACATTTTTTTTTTGTTTTATTTTTTACGTTTTCTTGAAAATCTCATCCTTCTAAGTCAGTGTCTGTTTTTTTTAAACTTTTTTTACCTCACGGCACACTGGTGAATGGAACTATTTAGGGGTGGGCTGGATGAGGCTCGCAGGGGCTCGGTCAAGCCCCTTGTTTAATTAAGAAAAACAATATTCTCAGATCAATGCTTTATGTAATGTTTAAATATGTATTATTGTAATCAATTTTAAGAACGAATCAATGTATATTATTTTAGTGTTTCCGACATATATAAAACATGCAATTGTACACCCATTTCTGTGTCAATCTCGGAACTCTTCATTTTTGCAATCAAGTGTAGGTTAATTAATACATGTTTTAGCTTTTGAAATTAATTGAATATGATTGTTTCATAATATTTGTATATGTAATAACATTCTATATTTTTAATAACTATTACGTATAAATAAGTAATAACAAAATCACCCCTTTTCCGGAACACCACGAATAGCGTTGAGAATGTTAAGATTCAACGAGCCTCTTGTTAAAGTATTGGCAGCCCACCGCTGGAACTAGTACCGCGGCACACCAAATAAAAATGCTTTAAAAAATGAAAAGTACATTTAAAAAAGAAAATGTGTTGCGTTTACTAATATGTATGAACGTGAAAAATATTTGTTTGAACGTGTATATGTATATGAATAGGCATTATTTAAAATTAAAAAAAATAATGCTTCTTCCACCGCGGCACACCTGAGAATTCTTGCGGCACACAGTTTGGCAGACACTGTTTTAAGTCAACCGCTGCTAGTAAATTTATTTTTAAGTCAACGATGTAATTTTTGCCTCTGATAGTGACATAAGCCAAATGGGTTTTTTAGTGAAAAAAATGACTAGGATGCGGTACAATATTCTAAGTATCGTAAAAGTGAAGTGAGTTTGATAAAACACACTGCAATAATACTTTCTCGCTAAAATAAAAATATGCAATTCACAAACACATTAATTACAGACGTAATTATACATACATTTCAAAATTACAATAATTTGTGATTAGCCACCTTAGCTGATCATATTATCTCCTGTTCAAGTTGGTTTAATTAAGTATTGGAAAACGATATTATCAACAATTTCGTTTGATGTTTTACAGAGTGTTACTGTTTTCAATGAAAAACCTGTCCACATAGTATTTATGAGGCTTTCTCGGATTTCTAAGTTATACGTTTGCCCAAATGTTTTTGTCTTTTTTTATCATATTCCTACATTTATTACATCAATTATTCTCAATGAAGAACATCGAGCAGGTAGTTATTATTACTAAATTCGAAACGCGAAGATACGAAGTGAGAAGCGTAGAACTGAAAATCTTCTATAATATACGTATTCAACGCGTCTAAAAATATTGAATATCTTTGTAACAAAACTTCGTGCTGTTCTCAGAATTAAATGAGTAATCGTTGTAATGAATTTCAAAATAGTTTATAGCGAAAAATTCTCCTTAAAAATATTTGTATTAATAGATGCTATTATTTTTCCTCTTTTTTGAAAGCTTTAGTACGCCACTCGCTTCGTCTCGGTCGGGATCGACTCACTTTCGCAGACACCGCCTTCGGGAGTATATTACGCACACTCAATACGAACGTACACTAATCTATAATATATATAACTAAACATATATATACATGTTAAAGACTCATACGATCCACTATAATATGCGTGGTGATCTGTCTCTATTTGCGTGATTGTATGCCAGCGTGAATAATATTACTATTAATAGGATCACAAATCAAGAAATACTATTGTAGTAAATGGAGTTTGTAATATATTATATTCTAAAAGCAAATAAAATATAAATAAACGCTTTGTAATATAAAAAAAATATAAAAGGAATGTGTTAACATTGTTTATTTCTTTTTTTTATAATTGCTAGACTTTCTCCATTCGTCACATTGAAATAAAGAAGACAAATGAAGAAAAAAAATAGTATTCTAAGCCAGTGCTTCCCAAATTGGACAAATTGGATTCCCCACAGAACATGTTTTGTATTGAGGGGGCCGCCGATTACTTTTTTCAGATTTAGGGGGCCGTGGTATGATTTTTTTTGGGAAGCACTGTTCTAAGCCAAGGTTTGTTTTTCTTTAAATTTATTATCTTAAATTATATGAAGAACATATCGTATTGCTTTTATAATATGTTATATGAGATATCATTTAAAATAATAGTGTAATTAGTACAAGTGAGTGTTTTATTTTGTTAATATGTATATGTAATGCCTTTCCACCAAGTATTGGCAGTAAACACCTTAAATGTGATAATATATCATAACAAATCAATTAAAAAAAATCTATCTATATAATATGTCCAACTTTGAGCGTTAAATACTTGGGCCTGTGATCATAAACTTAAGATTGAGTCAAGGAGAATTGATTATAGTAGAACTTGATATATCGAACTAATTCGGGTACCCTCACCGCTAAAGCTAAAAGTCCTCTGTATAAGGGTAGGTTCTCCGAGAAAATTTCATACGTTTTCTGGGATTAATGTTTGCTAGGTGCAATGGATCACTCAACTTCAAATTTTGAATCCTGCGGAACATTTGGAATTTTTTATTTTAAATCGTAACGAAGTTTTAATTAAATATATTTTTGTTATGAATTAGCAATAACGCTTGCTTATAAAAATATCTGCATTATTAGATTCTTGGCTCTAACTACTTCTCTGCAACTATTCATTGGCCAGAGATTGGTGACCGCTGCTCTATGACAGGTTTCGGTAAAACTCAAGGTTGTCGTAAGAAGTCACAAAAACAAATACATTTGTATTTCTATGTTTATAGGTGTTTATAAATACATAAATGTTTCTGAGATTCTGTTCTGTTTTGTATTGTATCTTCCTTTGGCTTAAATAAGAGCCAAAACTGGTGTTTTTCACTTCAACACACAGATAGTTGAAGTGAAGTGAAGCTAAAAATGACTATTGCTATCCGCTAAAGCGATCGGTGTTTATTATTTTTTACAAATTTCAATGACAGTATTTAATATAGAACGCTGCTCCGAGAAAGCTAATGTCACATAGAAAATAGCTAATGGTGCTATTGTACAACTAGACGATCGATCTCTATTACATCTACGTATCAAGTTCGTGTGTACTTGTAAAATAGGCAAAATATGTACAAAGATTGCGAAAGTATTATCGAAGTACACACTCATAGCATAATATATAATATTGTTTAATATAAATCACTGGTTGGAATCCTGAGCGTTCTTAAATTTTCGCGGCGATTTATTTTAATTTTTTCCCGCCAAAGTGCCACTGAAAAAGCGTACGGTGACAGTTTGACGCGGGAAAATCGTCTGACATTCTTTTGATCTTGATCGTTCGTCGTGATAAACTGATGAAAATCCGTCGGATTCTGGGGAAATTTGTTGTAGGTGATGCAAACATTATTATTATGATCTGGTAATTATTTTTAATGGATTACGGCAGCGCGTTTTCGTTTTTTTTTTGTTTGACACAGCAAGCGGCGATGATTTATAACGCAAGGAATTTCTAAAAATACGGAAATAATGCTATTTAAAATGTGTTGTTGAATTGATAGGGCTGCCATAAATTAAGAGTCATATTTTTGGGACGACGGCATTTTATATCGTATCAACCGAGAATAAAATTTTAAGAAATTAAATTTCACATTTTTCTTATTCCACTGGTCGTGTTACTAATTATGACGCATGTGTTTCCTCTTTGATAATCATCTTCAGACCTATTATCGTAAGGCTTTTTATTTGTGAAGTAAACAAACATTGATTCTAAATCCTAACTTATAGACTACAAAATTAAGGTTGAGATTTTTGGGTTTTTCCTGGACGCAAGCTCATATTACACACACTCAAACAAACACACATATATATATATTACTGCAATAGACGGATTATTTTAATTTTATAATTAGTTGTTTAATTACGTATATTATATTTTTTAAGTAAATCAGATATTTCTTGGAATTCGGTAATTGGATATTAATATTAATAAAAACACAATATTCCTTTGTACTTCATTCCACTTTATTTAATAGGACAGGACCGGTTTCGCTCATTGCGAGCATTGTCAACTGAAGGATTGCGTTTTTATTAAAATAATGCCTTTCCACCAAGTATTGACAGTGAACACCCTAAAAGTGAGGATATTAATAAATTTGCATAGGTGAAGTTTTTTTAAATCGACGCCTTTTCTGCATATAGTCATTACAACTTTTCACCGGGTGTTTATTTTCAAAATTACCATTAAATTTTGTCACCATTTTTGCTTAATTTAGAAAAAAAAATTATAGCAGCGCGTAAATATTGTTATCAATTAATCATCTCATGAAATAGGAGCTAATTACGGTAATTTGATATTTTTTGTGTTGTACGAAAAAACAATACAAGACTATCCAGTAAAAACGTACGGTAGTTTTATTTACTACATGAAAAAAAAAATCTTCTTTTCACCATTTTATTTCGTCCACGTTGTTCTAGTCACTTGTGGCAAAAGATAGTGACCTCATGAGTCTAGGTACACGTGCCAGTAAATATAGATTTCTTCAATCAAATATTGGCGACTATTGATCACGGAACTATCCTCCGGTTCTAATACAAAAAGTCTCATTAAAAAATTGTCACCGAAACATAATGTTTGAAGAAAGTGGACTTGCGACATTATTTTCAGTCACAGAGTTGTTTCCGAGTGTAGTTATCGAATAAGTCGTGTACGATCCAAAACAAAAAATCTTAACACTTACGCCTCCTTGATTTATATTCAATGTAATTTTAACGTAAAAAAAACAATACAGCATTTGTACGTACATATGTGCTGGTAATATGACATTGTAAATAGAATTAAGCATTTTACCTCAGCAAAGTAAAGTTCATCCTTACTGAATATATAAAATACAAATACGCCTTCTTTCTATTTAAGGTAGGTGAACCTCTATAAATTAATAATGTTTATTTTAACAGATATCGTATGCATTTCTAATTATAAGTAGTATGTTTTAATATGAATTTCCAACAGAACGTGCGTAAAGCCTAATAGGTTAGGTTTAGCTGCGTAGCTTTAACTATTAGCGTAATATTTAAAAATAATGAGCGGCGACTTCATAGAAATAATGTAGTTTTTTTTCAACCTTTTAATAGTATAAAGAAAGCGTTGTTTTCATGTTTAATTTGTGGTTATTACTGAAATCTTTTTTGATATACAGTAAATTTTGGAAAGCGTAAAAACTAAGCAAGAAAAATCGAATTAAAAAATTTCTATGTTGTATATTCATATCTTAATTTTACTTAATAGATATTTCAATCATAGAATATGATAAGTTATTTATGATTTATGTCAGGAAGTAGTTGGTTTGGGTTTGTGGCAGAGTTGTCAACGTCATTGACTTGCGTCGTGGATCTATTTTGTTAGAGTCCCAGTACGGGCAACATTTTTAACAGCACTATTTATCGATTTCAGTTCGAAGGCATGGTTGTTTGTGATGTACATCAATTCCCTCCCACCCATGCAATACTAAAATTAACATGGCGTAGCAATAACTATTAGTTAACTACAAGTCATATCATATCCCCCTAACCTTTTATTCCTACTGTCTTATCCATAAGGAGACCATATGCTGCATATTGGGGATTGAAATATATATATTATGCAATACCCTAATAAACTGTAACTTTTAAAGCAATTCTACCATTATTAATTTTATCTACACCTAGAATGTTAAATTGAAATATTTTCACATATTTTTTATCATTTATTTATACAATAAACTTCTCTATCTCAGAAAATTTCCACTCATTTTGAATTTGTACTTCCAACATAAAAATAAGTAATTGATACCATTACCTTCATCAATAGTTGATGATTATACATATGTACGGGCTTTAATTCTAATTATTAAAAAAAAAACATTATTTAATTGTTTATTTATTTGTAAAAAACTGTCCAAGTTTATCTTAAATTTACATATTTTATGCGTGGTTCGAAATTATATTCATAGCTACCATGCAACTTTAAGTTTCAGATTCAAGGTTTCTTTTTTGAAACGGCTAAAGCTCATCTCACGTGAATAGTTTATTAATTATTAATGATATTCATTATCATATGCAGCAATATTGGCGGCCAGTGCAATTTGACTGCGTCGTATTATATTTAATTTAATTAACATTAATATAAAAACAGCTTTAACGAGGAAAATGGAAACATAAAGTCGTTTTATATAGCGAAGATTTTCTGAGATATCGTAAAATTGAATTTTCGATAAGACATATATATACATACGTAGTGTTGTTTTTTCACTTTTTTTTTGTTCACATGGATAAAAATCACTATACATTTGCCGACACTATTACGAGTAATTTATAAAATGTATTCGATGGATTCGACGATAGCTTTGTGGAAGGTCATTTTTAATATGACATTAAATTTGATAACTTCTTCATTACACTTGTTGTGTTACAAAATATGACACGTATTTCGCTTCTTCGAGAAGCATCATCAGACTTAAGCCTCAAGGTTTATGAAAAAGCTGATGACATGTAAACATTATCAAACCAAATTTAAATTTGAATCGTTCAAATTATGCACATTCACACAGATTTTGTTACTAACGTCCCGGGTTTCGCCTTTCGGCATCTTCAGGTGTTCAAGTGCACGGATGAACTTGAACTGACGCTTAGTAAATGAATGTTTCGTGTTTATATAATAAATAAATGTATCACTGAGTTTAAAGCCATTGCTGGCGAAAAAGATAAGCCCCTGGGAATACTAAACTTTATTAAAAAATGTTATTTAAAGGTAAATTTTCAAAGGATATAGATCATACTAGTTATTGGCGTAGAATCATTTATTTAGGAAATACAAATTTTAAAATTAAAAAAAACAGCTAGCTGATGGTGTAAGGCTAGCTTTTTATTGTAAAAATATTTAGGTTAATATTGAAATTCCACCAAGCACCTTAAGTCGAAATCTTAAATTATCAAACCAGTCAAGTTTAATTATATATTATATAAAATTTATATATCGATAAATTTTACTGCATACTGAAAATTTTTCATGCCACGGATCCCTAACTCTGAAAACAGGAATCTGCGGACCCCCGAAAAAAATATATTTCGCATGATCATTTTTTATCACAAAGAATGTTGAAAGATTTAAAAATTTCGCGGACCTGCGTACCCCAGTCTGGGAATCACTGGCATAGAAAGTAAATATATTTTATCATTCTCTTAGAAGCTGTACAAAACTATTTTTCTGAGAAAGTAAAATGAAAAAAGTAGTTATTAAAAATAAGTTACAATGAAAAAGTATTTTTGTTACCATACATCCAATTATTTTATAAAAAAAAACAACAATAACGTTTTCCCTCAACAAATGATCATTTATGATTGATTATTTACTAAGTATGTATTATAGCTGAAAGTGTGATGTGTTTTTTTTATTCCTCGAGAATTATTGATAGTGAATGCATTAAAGGTGATATCTAATATACATTTTCGGGTCCTATGGCGCAGCGGTTAGCGTTTTGGGCTTCCGTGCCGAATCTCACGGATTCAAGTTTCAGTGCGAACATAATTTTTTTGATCAATTTTCTTAATAAAGGTAAATTTACCTTCCATCCATCCTATCCTTTAATAACTGAGCGTAGCGAAAGCAATTAGTTAACTTATCCTGTCCTAGCCTTATCTTCCTATCCCTGTTACTCTCTTTTGAAAAAGAAAGGTTGAGTGACTGACTTACAAACAGTTCTTGTATTTTTTTTGTTGTTGAGATATTTCAATTAGGAGGTCATATGCTCTACATTGGGAGCGGACACGGATACAAAAATATAAGTGTTTTAAAATATTTGGCGTAAAATACCAATGGATTCTTTGCTATTTTATATTGAAAAACACACCTAAGCCGACCAGATGCGAATGAGCTGCAGTGTCGGTCGACGGAACGGTTCATCAGCTCGCTCGCTGCAGCCTTATATGCAGCTATTGCCCCCGACTGCATTCGAGACGGGACCGAAAGCCTTAATATGGGCAGCGGTCGCGGAGTCACGCGGACACCGTAGAAAGTTGCAGAACGGTCACACGTTTCAGGCTGAGGTAACGTGTCTCAATACTTAGACGCGGAGCTAGCGCAAAATCAATGTTCAAAATTTCTGGCAAAATTTACGACGAGGGGATAACAAAACAAAAAAAAATCATCTTAGACAGAATCTAGTAAGCACAGTGTGCGATTCATTGTACATAGGTCAAAAAAGAATACGATTTCAACTAGTCATAAAATAATACATTCGGACATTTATAATTTCAAAAAAAAAACTATGTTAGATCAATCGTCTGATTGCAAACTTCATGTTGAGTGTTCAATACTCAATACTCCTCTTAATTTGAGAATAGCCCCAACGGTACTAAGTTTTGGGAGTACATTCAACTGTGTGGAAAGGAAAAATAACATAACCCACACAGCACATTTTACAGGACGCACAAAAAACATGTTTTGATAATTTTTGGCCATATGTAAATTACGAAATAAACACAACCTTGAAGTGCACCACTGAGACTTCGAAACTGGAGTTTCATTGACACAATCTAGTATTAATTTAAGAAATTGTGTAGGAAAAACCTATTTTTTAGTCTTTTTTCTTGGTTTCAATTTTTACAAGCCTATCTTTTTTCAAACTTGAAAGCTAAATTTCGATACTAATTCGGCATTTACAGCTTACATCCTTTTGGTAGAACGTGTATTAAGTTGGATAAATTGTGATTATCGAAAAAACTGTGGGTTACTTCCTTTTTCCTTTCCACAGTAGACATGACGCTCCAAATAAATAAATATTTTTCTAGTAACGTCTAATTCTAATTTATATATATGATAGAATATGATCTGATTATGCAGTCTGTTTTATTAATAAATGATACGAAGAAAATTACTGAAGATGTTTATTTATGACAGGTGAAGCGAGGAGATAAACATTTTTTTCAGATTTTTTGATTTTTATTATTTTTTTTACATTTTATCGAAGTCGTAATGTAATGTAAACTCTTTGATATGCAAATAAATACGTTTCGCGACGCCTAGTTTCAATAACGAGCAATTTCTCACGGCGAATAAAAGAAAAAGGCGCTTAGTTTCAGAATGTGTTTTTTTTTACAGTTTAACTATCGAATAAAAACACTTTGAATTTTAAAAATACGAGCTTATTTAATAGAGAAAGAGGTGATGACTGTCATTCTTAAAGTGTGGGTTATATTTATATATGTATGTCTACTAATGCTCGTTTGGAGATTATACACCGCAGTAATTGTAGTGTGTAATAAAATTGCCGGCTCGGTTATTAATATTTTACTCTGTGCGAATAAGTCGTAACTTTTCACCCGTTCTGTACTCGATCTTGACGTCTCAAATGCAGCATATCGTTGTCACAGGGAACTAGGGGTTTAAATTTACCGAATATTACCGAGAATGATTTTATCGCGAATTAAGAATAGATACAATATATATTGACAAATGTTTTGAATTTCGACATTGTCAACATTGAAACACTATTTGTAATATGTACGTTACAGATGAACCGTTAAAGGGTGAAGTAAGCCAAGTAGTAAATGGTAAAACTTTTCTATTGACCTTTCAAGTACTATCACGTCTTTACTTGGTGATTTGATGGATTGCATATTTTTATTTTTAGGGAGATAACTGGACATGGGAATGCCCAAAGACTCCCTACTCAAATCTTTGGGCATTCCCATGAGCTTATCCTTTTCGCCAGCAATGGATTTAGACTCAGTGATACATTTATTTATTATATAAACACGAAAAATTATTTAATAAGCGTCAGTTCAAGTTCATCCGTGCTATTGAACGCCTGAAGATGCCGAAAGGCGAAACCCGGGAAGTTAGTGACAAAATCTGTGGGAGTGTGCATAATTTGAACGATTCAAACTCTAATGTGATAATTCTGATCGATACCACTTTAAATATATCTTGTTTTATAATACATATATCAGCTTAGTACGTAATGTATTTGGTAATATTTTGTTTTATTCAAACATTGTAACATATTGTTTTGTGGACACATTCTTATCTTTGAGGGAGCAGTGTCTTCTCTTATATCTATCATACATTAAATCGCTGTGGAGACTAGAGTCAGTAGTCAAACAAACATCACCGATTCTCCGTTTATCAACAATCTTCTTGCTTCCAGCCAAGTCTTGCCATAATTTTGTAGCTTCACTGAAGACTGCTTGTCGATTGTTGGAATCCAGTTGGTTGGAAAAAAGGCACATGCCCAAGTCAGTACTATTGCCGTATTATTTTCTGCAAATTATTAAGGGAACGTTTGTACGTTATTTTTTAAAAAGTTGTTAATATACCCAAACTTCTGTTTAACAAGGTTGCACTTACCTTAACGAATCATTTCTCGTTACATTTAATTTACACCAACCGTAAAAGTAAAACAAAAACATCATATTGTCGATTAAAGCAGTGCTTCGCAAACTTTTTCATACCAAAACCCCCCAAATCTGAAAAAATAACCCGCGGCCTCCCTGCGGCAGTTTGGGAAGTACTATATTAGAGACCCTCTTTAATTAGTGTCTATATCAGGGGTACACAAAGTATTTCCCGCAAGATTTATAGTTATATCTAACATCTCTATTTTTTTTTCTTCATACCGAGTATAAAAATTAGTTTTAAAATAAAATATCTTTTGGCAAGTATAAATGATTCGACATTTTGATAATCGTCAATCAAATGATTTTCTTATTTAGAAGTACATATATTTGTGAAAAAAGATTTACAGTGAGCATAATATATCAAAATAACAAATAAACACATCGAATCTGTTTTGTGTATTAACCAGGGCTGTGGAGTCGGAGTCGGAGTCGTAAAAAATGAGCGGCTCAATTTGTTGTTGAAAAATATATTTAATGATGTGTTTTTAAACAAAATAGTTAAAAGTGTAACTAAAATATCTGATGGTATACATATATATAAGTTTAAATGAAATTATTGAAAAATTTCCTCGGAGTCGTCAATTATTTTATATTATATATGGAGTCGTAGTCGTAGTCGTCTTTTTTTCACGCGACTCCACAGCTCTGGTATTAACACCTCAAAATTTGAACCGAGATTGCAGGATTTAGTTTCAAACAAACAATTGTATAAATCAACCATTTGATTGAAAGAATGTTTTGTTTACTAAAAAGAGTAATAATAATGTATATTTAATTAAAAATATAAATATAGGAAGTGAAATGTTTTTTTTGTTTTCAAAAAATGAAAAATTTATACAAAAAAAGGAGGGTCCGCCTAATATTTTTTATTTAAAAACTGTCCAATTGATGAAAAAGTTTGTGAAACCCTGGTCTAGATACTTATTACTTTAGAAATATCCCCTCTGGTAGCACGAATGTAATAAGTCTAAATTACGCCTGCTGATGAAGATAAACTTCAATTTTTTTTTCTTTTTAATCTTAAAAACGAAGAATACAGATAGTTTGAAAATTGTGCGCGATTATTTGTTGAGATAATCGTTTTGACTAGTTTGATCTTTTATTGGCAACATTAAGCGAGCGTATAAATTTTCCCGCCATTTTTTCAAAAAATGTGCGCACAATAAGTGACCTCAACCGTGTAGGTAAGGTCATTCTGTAGTATTTATTATAGTAAAACGGTCATCAAAATATAAACGTTTTTTTTTATTTATCTAGAAACAACATCGCATTCTTATTTTTTATATTGTGAATACGTACATCGAATTTATCTATTTGTTATTGTTTTTTTCGTTTACGAAGAAATATAAAATTGCGTATTTTTACAATATTTACAGTTCTAAATTTATTTATTATCAAAAACTATTTTATCATGATGACAATTCTCTACTCGATCGATCATGTTATTGCAGATGGTTGATAGTTTTAAAGTCTACGGTTTATTTTAAGTTGATAACTAATGTAGCTAACTTCATGTATGTTCCAATGCAATATGACATAGACCAAGATATAATAAACTATTGACATCTCTTTTTTTTAAATCTATGGTATTATTGTACAATTTAAAATATTATTCTTTGTCAGCTGACTGCGGAAAATCTTGTCAACATATTTATTTTTAGAATAATGTTTACTTAGTCGTTGTTTCACTAGCCTTCAGACACATTACGCTTAACAGATCTGTATTCAAATAAAGCATAAAAACATATATTTATATCAGATAACAGACGTTTTGAGAGGTTTTCTAATAAAAACTAATTGAAATCTCGAACAGTATTAACATTAATAATAAGTATCAAACATTTGTTTCCTTATTGCGATCACGACATCGATGTCAATTATTGGGATCAGCCGGTATAACGCATTGCGGCCATCTTGTGGGGCAGTAACGTAATGGCGTTTGGCGCCAATATCGCGGGATAACCTCTGGCCGAAGCGGTCAGAGATATTTCTCCCATATACAGGCAACACTTTCTAATCCGCAGTCAGATCGATCGATAATACGAACACGGTTCGATGGATTTTGATTATTTTTAATGCGTATCTACTCGGATTCGCATTCGCAATTCGATTTCCAATTTTACAATAATAATTGTGGCAATTATGTCAAATGAGCAGCAATGCGTGATTCGATTTTTGAATTTATCCATCGCTTTGTGAACCATAAATATTAAGTCCGTGAGAATTTATTCTCTATGCCTGTCGACGGCGTGATTGAAAATTTATACCATAAATAATAATGACTGTAACATTTTGAATTTGTTCCAGTAACACGATTCGAAGGATAAATATATCTATAGGATTTTTGTCAATTGAGTAACTATCACAGTTTTATTTTTATTCAAATTTGTCAACAAGGGACTTCATTTCTGATTATATGTTGGGCATAGTTTTTTTTATTATGTTATAATGCCCTGATCCATATAATCGGGTATATTGTAAAATAGCTAAAGGCAAACTATTCACCTTCTAGCCCTACCCTATTTTAAATGATAAATTGAATGACCTATATAAAAACAGTTATTGTTGATGTTTTCTGTTCACACAATATATAAAAAGTCTACCTGATAATGTGGTATATAGAAAAAAAAACAAAATACAAACAATTTGTCGTCTCGAGTTTTTTTTAATGAAATATTGATCAAACTATACACAACCAGTTGTTGTTTAACGTTTTCTGTTGACATGATCTATAAGAGGTACACTTGGACCATATATTCATATTATATCCTGTGAATCATATAATGGCGTATATATATATATATATTTTTACCATGTCCGCTCCCAATGTGGAGCACATGGACAACTAATGGAGTTTATCTCAACATAAGTGTTTCCACGAGAACGGCTTGTTACTCAGTTGCTCAACCTCTCTTTTTCCAAAGAGAGTAGGAATAGAAGGAAAGGGCTAGGGCAGGACTAGTGGTTAGCTAATCGCTCTCGATACGCCTCATTCATAGGATAGGATGGGTGGGAGGGGGGAATTCAAGACATCACATACATCCATGCCTTTGAACAGAAATTCATAAATCGATTGAAAAATCAATATATAAAACTGCCCGTACTGGGATTCGAGCCCGTGACCTCTGTAGCGGTAGCCAACGACGTTGACCACTCGAACACACAGGCGGAAATGGAGTATATAGAGAAGTATTAAAGGTAATCTACTAGTCGCCTTATAACCCCACCCTCTTTAAAATGATAGATGAAACAAGTTAATGTTTAATGATTTCGGTGGACATGAGTTATAAAAATTCCACCTGAGCCATATAATGGAGCCAAATATGGTTTAAAAACTAATTAATCGTCTTAAAAATTTGGCTACAATATCCATATCCAATCGTACATACAATGACGTATAATCTCGACCCAAAAATAAAATAACAACATATGAAAGGGAATAAAAGAACACCTGTTCTTATCCAACACTAAAAAAATAAATTGACAAAAGCCTAAAACGTTATTACATTAGGAAAAAAAGTTGAGTGTACATACTTTATTTTTTTCCTTGCTGCCTGAATCTATCATTATTTGTATTTATGCAGCCGACTAGAAGACTAAGATCGTGCATATCTAATTTAAATCTTCCTTCATTAATTTTAAATTATTTTCTTTAACTTCCAGGTGCACAAAAAGAAAAAAATTGTGGCCAAGGTCCAGTGCAGAAACATCAAGAATGATTGTCCAAAGCCAACGTGCGATGAGCCGATACTCCATCCTGGAAGATGCTGCAAAACATGTCCAGGAGACGTATTCAGTAAGTGTTTTACTTTAAACTATTCATAGTATCATAGTAAAAATGTGCGCCTTGAACGGAGTTAAAATTTCCACTCACTATAACGGAAGTAAGTTTGGTGGAACTTGATTTTAATTTTGTTATAATGTATCTTCTTGAAGTATAAATTACAAAAAACCTTAGGTTTAGATGGTATAGAAATTTATTTTATTTTATAAATCCTTAGTAAATTATCCAGTAATATATTATATTTGTATATTATTATCATTTTAAAGTGCTACCTGTCAGTATTTTCTTAATACGCTTGATGTGCAGAAAGATAGTTAGATTGAATGTTAGGGCTACGTTACAGAAAACATAAATAAACAAGATCGCAGAGTCGTGAAAAAACCGCTGTCCAACTTCCCTACGACTCGAAGATGCTAAATATTGTACACTATAATTATTAATTTATATTAAATTGCATTACTTTTTTTTGTTTTTATTTAATAAAAAAGGAGTCGGAATTTTCAAGTTTTTTTCGCCTCCTACTCCATTTCATTATGACTCCACGAATCTTTAACGACTTTTATTATAGCAGTTATATGAGCTGAAATATTCTGCAAACAAAATGAATTTTTGTAGCTTGATTATATTTTGGTAAAGGATCGTATTTGTATTCAAAATAAAAAAGCATTTTAATAATATGCATTGTAAAGTATCAATTTACCAAATACAATAAAATATGCTATTTCAAAATTCATTGTTTTCTTTCTGTAAGTTTCTTTTGTATTTAAAAGTGATTCGAAATACAATGAATAATATAAGAATACTTGAAAAATATATGAAGCAATTTTACGACCATAGTTTTCTGAATGTGCATATATTTAACGAATTTGTTATTATCAATTTAAACGCAGGAAAAAAATTAAACCGATTAATCTGGAAATTAATTAGTTTTGATAAGACACCTAGAGACATTATTTTTATATTATTTATTCATTTCGTAAATCTAAGTCTCAATTGCTGATAAATATTTTCATTCCGTTACTGCATATTCTTCAGCGGCACAATTATTGATAAGCAAACTGTCAAGTACCAGATCGAAATGTTGTGTAAAAGTCTCACGAGATGTTATCCGTACAAACTTGCAGTTGAAATATGCATTGACACGCCTCGCAATGATAATTTTTATTGGCTCTTACGATCCTCTGATTTAAAAACTGGAAATTCAGTTGACATACAATAAATGCACGTCTTCTATACTCAGAAATCCGCATTAGCATTTATATGACGATGGTGGGTTAGCACTAGGGTTCCGCTCCTGGCACCCGGGATCCGGGTAATTTATTTTATAATTAATAATTAATAATATAATTAATAATAATATATATCATATCCTTGATTATGTTGCTGTTTATTTTCTGCCTTATGGATTTGTTTACTTGTCTTTTCATGCATGGAAATCACAATCTATCGGGAAACGATAATTATAACTCAATTGGAGCTGTCGACTTGGTGATATTAGTTTTAGAATATGCCTAGAGCAGGGGTGGGGAACCTTTTCTTCTCAAAAGACCGCATTCATTTTTCTGATTCGACATAAGGCCGCAATGAACATTGACTAGAGAATCTTTAGCCGGAATTTACGAATTTACTTCTCAGATTCTCAGGAATTTATGAATTTAAAAAAAATTACAGAATTACAGAATTGGCCAGAAGGCCGCAGGTTCCCCACGCCTGGCCTAGAGTGTGAACAGAAGATAAGACTGGCTTTATTTGATCAAAACGAAATATGTAATATCTTAAGATACTCCTCACCAAATAATATACCTAATTGATTATAACCGTCAAACATTAGAGAAAATATATTTGATTAATCAATCTATTGTAATACATTCCTCTTAGCTTAATTCATCAATTGAAACTAAATTGATTTAATTGCTTACTACTGAAATCATCTAATGATTTTAATTATCCTCAACTTTAAACTCTATTTAATTTTTCAATTTATAAATAGAAAAAGTATGCAGTTTATTAGTATAAATGAAGAGTGAAATAATGCGCAGGTAATATTTAGATATTATTTAAATTAAATGTTTATAACCATGCTATATCAAAAAAAAATTATACACCACATGCAGTATATTTTTTTGCTGTACTAAAAACCATTTATTAATGGTCTCCGCCAACAAGAAAAAACCGATATGTTATATATTATTTCTTAAATCATAATAAACAAAACTAGTAGTACATTTAAAAAGCAGCGAAATTTACTATACCACCAAAGATTGCTGAATTTATAATCATGTGAGATAACGTTTCTTTATTTTTCTGCAAGACTATCGTGTGAAGGAAATCGTATTTTATTTTACTATAAGTTGAACCTAAATCCTTTTGACCGGTTCGTTGAACTGTTGTATATTTTCAATAGATGCTTATTTTACAAGAAAAGATTATCAAATTACACATATAGTAGCAACTGGCTATGCTTGGGAAAAAGCAGTTTATTCCAAGCAATCGTTATTTTTTAACGAAGAAAAACAAAACAAATGAGTAATGAATTGAATAAAGTAAACTAAATAGCTACATTAATAAGACTTTGATGCACTAGTTAATAGGCTGTTTTTAAGGCTTAGAATGTCGACGTCGTCTGCTGGGAGCGTCGGAAGCGTCGGAAGCATCACAAGAGAGGCGTCGCCACATTCCTCGAGGCGTTCGTTGCCCCCCGCATTCGCAAATAGACGCGCCGCGACGCATCTCCACCTGTATGGGTTATATAGAGTTTCAGTGTTTATCAACGCTAAAGCTCTGTTTATATCCACTTTATTACGACGAAATCAATCTAATAAGTTATATTTAAACAAAAATGTATTCTTATTAAGGGTAATTTCATTCTTGTTTCGATGTTTGTTAACATTTACATAGCCCATTAAAAAAAAACTCTACACGATGGATTGTGTAAGTTCTAACATTCTGATTAATTTAATTTATTATCATATTTAAAATTGTTATACTTTTAATACTCTTATCGATTTCTAAGATTAAACTTTTCTTCTTCATTGTGTTATGGATTATTTTTACTAAAACATTTTTATTATTTAAATGTTTCAACTTTATTCCATAATAATAAATCACTTAATCTTATTTATCAAAATAATATCGATGTGAGTATTGAGAAGTTTCCACTAAGCAGTAAGACGTTTCGATTTGAACTCTCGATTGTAACTGAATTAGATTCGTAAAAAAAGAATTGGATATCGGTTTAGTCCGTTGAAAAGGTTTATTGTTACAAGTATGTCATAGACAATTTAACATAGCACTCTATGCTATAATATTGTGTGTACATAACAATTGCGTTATTTCTTAAAATACTCTGGTAAATAAAATACAATTGCGTTATTACTGAAGTACTGCAAGCAATACTGCAAATGATTTTTTTAATATTACTAAGAATTGAAGCATGATCATAGTGTTTTATTAAAATTGTAAAAAAATATCCACGGGTACCGCAAATAAATATAATACTGTACAGCTGTTGATAATGCTCGCGGAAAGCGAAAGATCTCTTAAAAATGTGTTGTATGTATACATATAAAATATATATTTCTTTCTACCAAATATTAAACAACATAAAAAAGTATTATTAGATTCAAATTGTTTTCCCGTTAGATGTTTTCACGTAATTAGGAACACTCGCATACACCTCTTCATATTCTGTGCCGATTCTCTGAAAACGTTTTTCTCAATATTTCTTTCATCCCGAGCCTTCCATTAAGAATTACTGTTAATTAGTATGTGTGTCTTTTATAATGGTAGTAGTGTGAGAGGTTTGAGATTTCGCACTCCGTAAGTGCGTGTGTGAGCGAGTTTTTTTTTATTATCCACGCGCGGTCGCCGACCGAAACTAGATAGACAACCTTTGGATTTTGGTCGAAGCTTTTTTAATAATGGGAAAACTTTAACTACAAGCCACATAGATTAAATTATCAATATTTAAATAACGTTCATCCGGAAGAAATTACATTTTAAAATAGTTATCATTCTAATAAAGCTTTGGAATATTTCATTTAATCAACGAAATGAAGAAATGTAATCAATTGATTTTCAGTAAGTATAATTTATTTTGTCGGGTCCTATGGCGCAGCGGTTAGCATTGTGGGCTTACGTGCCATACCTCGCGGGTTCGAGTCCCAGTACGACCACCTTTTTTTCGATCGATATATCGATTTCTGTTTGAAAGCATGGGTGTTTGTGATGTCTAAAATTTCCCTCCCACCCTTTCCAATCCTGTAATAAATGAACGTAGCGTTAGTTAACATAGTTATCCACTAGTTCTGCCCTAGCCATATCCTTCTATCTCTACTACTCTCTTTAAAAAAAAAGTTTGAGCGACTGAATAACAAACAGTTCTTGTAGGAAATTTTCTGTTGAGATACCTCGATTAGAAGGCCATATGCCTCTACATTGGAAAAAAAATGTTATGGAAAAGAATTAAGCCATTGTTTAAGGTAAGATACTTTTTTTTACATTGAAAAGAAATATTAACTATTAACTGTTCACTGATCACAATATTGACATTATTTTTCTAAATACAGATCTAGACAATTTATATTAGGACAGTACGTACCAAAGTCAAACATAAATAATTACTTTTATTAATATAATATATAATGAGTGTGTAATCAATAAAAGAAAAAATAAAAAAGGAACTAAAGAAAATATTAAAAATATAATATATAACATGTTTTAACGGTATTTAAACATAATTTAAATTTTCATCTGTGCTTAGCAATATTGTATCGGATATTTACATTTTTTTTTCTACTATTGGTTTGAAAACATTTTTTTATATCCTTTTTTACATTGCACAAGCAATAAATTTATAATATGAAACATCTAGGTAAATAAATATTTTTATATCTAAAATCACCGTTGCATTGCTAAACATATGAATAAACACATTGTTCTTGTAAGTATTTATTATTTTTATCAATTAAACACATAATTTGTAATATAACATAGAATTATATTATATTGATGATGCAAATCTATTGACAAACTTCAATTTTTTATACGACCAAAACACATCAAACATTGTGAAACCATCATGTTACCTTAATTGTTTTTCCACAATATTTATTGATTCGTTAATTTTTTTCACTGAACGTGGTAAGCTTATGTTATCTATTATTATTAAAAAATACCAATCTGTAAAAAATGTAGATACAAATACCACTAATTATATTATTTTCAGTCAGCTAAGATACTAATTAAAGTTTAATCATTAAATAATTTAATTACTATAAAAATAATGGTTGGTTTATAACAATAAAGCCCAAAAATTGTTTCAGATAAATGCTCGAATTTATATTGAAAAAATACCACATTTGCCGACCGCACGTTGGTACACTTAAGCCGTGCTTTTTTTCTTTGAAGGTTTTTCATTCATAGCGAGGCTTTTCTGCTCTTTTTTCGCAAATTTTCGCAGTGTAGACGGTCGGTTAAAAAAAACTCCGCTGGAAAGCTTCCGCGGGGAATAAGCTTTTAACACTTAACATGCCGCGCGCATGATTAGCAATAAAAAATGACTCTGCTTCAGCCAGAATAAGCTCTCTCTGATATAGATGTGCTGCTTTTTTGTTGTTTGTTTAATGTTACTTTAAGCTTATTTTTTCATGGCTCGCATATTTTAAATCTTATTAAGACTTCGTACGAAACTGTAAAAAATAAATCTGGTTGGTTTGTTTTCATTTAATTTTATACATTGCATTAGAGATGGAAATATTTAACGAGGTGGACACAGTGTTAATCGACAGCTTTACGCCCTGTTTTACGACAGTTTGTTGAGTAGGGAAGCTTACATATATAAATGACAATATATTACATTAATTCGCGTTTTATATTTTTATATATTGTCATGTAAAGCTCTTTAATTTTTATAAATCGTTAACGAACGTATAATGTTAATGATATTTAAAAACGTCATTTTTGTCCATTTTATGTCATGTCCTAATGTATTTATATAACAAATAAAGCGTTCAAAGTCACAAGTGAACCGAAACGCAGAATAACGCGAACATAAATAATAAAATAAAACAGATAAATCACGCTATAAAAAAATTAATAAAATTCAAAATCAACAAACGATGGCAAAATATTTCATAGTATATAATTGTAAGATTTTTTAATTGAGAAAGAAGTAAAATCTTCGATTATGTATAATAAATTATCATGTTATTTTTTATCTATGTATGTATTTATTGTGATTTATCAAACTTTCATAATAAGCCAATATATCAGTTCAAGTCAATCCGTGCACTTGAACAATCAATAAGTCAGTTCAAGTTCATCCGTGTACTTGAACGTCTGAAGATTCCGAAAGGCAAAACCCGGGTCGTTAGTGACAAAATCTGTGTACATAATTTGAGCGATCCAAATTTAAAGCCAATGTTGTTGAGAGAATGGAAACAGAGTCATATTAAAATCGTTTAAAACAACTAAAATGGTCATAAGTAGATATTTGAATAATATAAAACGATATTGGTATCCTCTATAAAAATGTACACAACATTTTAAATTGGTTGACAGTGCGACTGAATTATTCAAATATACATATCTGAAAAAATCTCAAGTCATAATATACAGAAACGCAATGCGAATGTCCGCTAAATATTATTATTTGGAGATCTCTCTCATTAAAAATGTAAAATAATACGGGATCGTAAAGAGTTAAGTGCATCCAGACGCTGTCCACACCAGGAATAGAACCCGAACGTCCGCGCTTGGCATTCGCTATTTTGGTAAGACTCACTAACTCCAAGATGTGTGCTTTAGTGGGATACTTGATGCAACACGAGCCCTGCGTTTGATTTCCTCTGCATTTTGCATCGATCGTTTCGTGCCAAAGCGATGTGAAATGATAAATAAAAACCATTGTAAATAAGCGGAAATGTAGTTTTAATTGAATATTTTTTCAATTATCTTAGAGTTTGTCGATGGTTATTTATGACTCGGCGTATTTTGTGTTCCCATGGTAATATAATAACGTACAAAATACGCGCAGCATTGCGACATCAGAAAATATTTGGCATTGGAGCAAATTGCCAAAGCCTTAAACACACATGTTTTTCAAAACAGCTTTTTTTCGATAATCACAAAGTATACTTCTCGATGCACGATATAATTAGGAAATATAAATAGTATTTCAATTTAGCTTTTATGGTTTTTCAACATCGGGCCTAAAAAAATGCAACCAGGAAAAAGGACTTAAAAAAAACCTTTTCTTGATAAGTTTATTAAATTAATATTGGATTATATCAATTAAACTTTATTTAGTGTTGGAAGAGCTATAAAAAAGGTCTCGCGTCTTTTCATTTTAGGAAATCCGTAAATTCCCAGGACTTCAAAATCACCGAGCAAAAATTACTCAATCTCGAATTTCTGGACGATTTTATGGTGTATGTTCAGTCCCAGTATTGGACAAATTGTCAATCCCGAAATCCCGGGATTAAAAAAAGAGTACGGGATTGGATGTTCTATTCATGCCTCTACTATTATCATTTTATTATGAAATATCCTTGATAAAGTGAATTCTAATTTACTACAGAAACACGACAATAATAAAGAGTTTACAAACGTAGTTCATAGATGCCGTCACTATGATTCTAATTTATGTTTTTTCTTTTACTTATTACTTTCAAGTTCGTAATAAATATAAATTTATCACTGACGATAAATTGTTAAACAATCATTATCCATACTATACTTTTTTTGTTGCCCAGCAGTTGCTAGATTTTGTGCATTTATCTAAATATTTAAGGACTAACGATACACAACTGAGATAAAGACACGCCGGGGTTAATTTCGACGCTGTTTTCTAGGTTCTCAATTTCGTCTAATACAAATTATATTCAATGCTTTTTACCCCATGTAATGCGGTGGAACGGTGTTCCGGCACCATTTTTAATGTGTAAATCAATATTAGCAAAAAAATATTTTTATTCTGCTTAGAAAACTGTTGATTTTCGGATCTTGTATTGATGTGTTACGCTTTCCTAGAATTGTCAATGTGAACCTTTATATAACAAATCAAAAAATAAAAGCACTAGTTAATGTTTTTTAAGAAAAGAAACATAAATTTGGACCCTTATTGAAATGTGATGCAGCTGCTGTAGATGAATGGCGTTTTCGCAGAGTTAATTTTCAAGAGACAAAAAAAGAGTTTGAGCAACTGAGTAACAAGTAATTCTCGTAGAAAACCACTTTTGAAATACCTCAGTTAGGAAACAATATGCTTGACATAAGTATCGGGAATAGATTAAAAACGTCTTGAAAATAAGTGAGTTCCGGTAACTTTTTTAAAGATTACAGTGGATTTTAATATAGGACTTACAACCATTAAAATTTTCTCACTCTGTTACTTGTCCTATTTTAGCACATTCATGCGATTTGATTCTATCCACTTCTTGTATAACAACTTGTGTCAAGATGCTAAATTTTAAATCTATAAACTCTATATTGGGTGGTTTAATAATTATATATAAATGAAATCAATATATCTGCAATGATTAAATTAGTTCATATAGTCAGCGGGCAATAAAATTTCAATAAAATCTAATAATATATGCAGAATAAAATGGCACGATATGCAGACACAGTCCAATCGGATACTAATAAATATTCTCGTTGAGATATCGACATCCGACTGGCGTCGTTTAAACAATTATTTTGCGATAAAACAAAGTCTGGATTTCGAATAATACACATCAAGAGATTTCTCGTGTATTTTTAAAGAAAGCACTAAAATACTTATCGATTTTTATTACAATATGTCGATTTGTTTTCAAGTGTCTGCATATACAATTCGCTGGCGTCAGGCATTTTATTACCTATATTGACTCTGTGCAAAATGGCTTTCGTATGAAATGGAAACGTTTGTAATATAAAAAGAGCATTTAAATATACACATTACTTTACGCTGAATTTAAGCACCACAGTTCGTTACTGTGCGTAAAGAAAATAACAAATGGGAAATTCCGGAAAATTTCCGCTTAAATAAATTCACACGGTTTCGCAAAACAGATAATAAAGATTGTAGGTTGTGTTCGATGTGTTTAAACGTTAAATTATTTTTAACTGCTTTAAATAAACAAAGTAATTTAATATTTTTTGTACAAGGATAAAATAATTTGTATACATATCAACTGTGTTTAAAAGTATGTTAAAAGAGATCAACCCAAACAGAACAAATTTTACAGGAGAGACAAAAAACGTTTTGTAACGATTTTGGGCCAAACTAGAATTATCATATAAACACAACCTTAGATTGCAAAAAGACTTATAACCTGATGTTTTATTAACTCAATAAAATATACTTTTAGTAATTTATTTTGAGAAAACCCTATATGCAGGTCCTTTTTCGTGGTTACAATTTTCATAGGCTCTTTTTTTTCAAACGTAAAAGCTAGATTTAGATACTTAATCGGCATTTTATATATATTTTTGATAGATTATATTAAGTTGTAAACATTGTGATTATTAAATTAAATATTTTTTCAAAAAATTGAGGGTTGATCCCTTTACCTAAAAACAGATGAATTACTATTTTTAGATGACACTGCTTTGATGATATATTTGGGGTTATTACTATTTACACCTCAGTGTTTTGCAATCCTTGATTTATGAAAAATGAACACTGCATAAGTTCTGAAGCGTTAGGTCAGTGGTCTCCAAACTCATTACTCATGAGTCATTTTATACAACGATTGAAAATTCTTTTGAGAGCTAATTATTTTAACTAATATTATACAGGTAATTTCATTATTATTAACTTGATTAGGGTACTCCTAAGCTGGCTTTTGCTAAAAAGTCCTCAATCTGCGCCGTGGGGCATGCATTTTCAATCGCACTGTATGTGGTATTTTGTGAAAGAGCCACACTCAAGGAGCCAAAGAGCCGTAGTTTACCGACCACTGATTTAGGTGACAACTAAGACTTATCGGTTTCAAAAACCGCCTTTAAAAGCCGGTTTTTTGGCAAAATTTGTGAATTCGAAAACCGGTTTTACAACTTCGTAACCGGTTGTGCTGATTTTTCCATAAACGAGTCTATAAACAAAACGACAGAAAATTTGGACATTTTATTTTATGGCTTAAAGAACATATGCCCTACATCCATTACCCAGAGAAAGTGTATTTTCGATATCAGGAAATTTTGTTACAAAACGATTAGTGGACACTTTGTGTTTTCTTAGATCACATTTTCTGAGAGGTGTAACACCGAATAATTTCTTGTGTTTTATTATGTTATCCATTTTTTGTAAAACTTCGAAAACCGGATAAAACCGGTTTTTGGACAATATTGCAGGGCTGTGGAGTCGTAGTCGGAGTCGGAGTCGTGAAAGACGGGCGACTCCGACTACTTTAAAAAAAAATGCAAATTTAAAAAAAAAAAAATACTCACGAAATTTATGAAAATTGAATTACGTAATAATTATTGTGATATAGCTTAATAATATTAAACGTGTAGGTGTCATGAGTCACGCCGAGCCAGTGAGTCACCAAGATCCACTGCATATGAGTCCGCGCAAAAGTTGTTGTTTCTTTCCTTCTCATGTCGAAAAAGTAGATTCGATATATTTTTTTTGTTACTCGAAGTGCATACATTTATATGCACGCATTTTTTAGTCAAGTCATAGTCGGAGTCGGAGTCAAATTCGGAGTCGGAGTCGGAATCGTGTTTTTGAAAAATGTCGGAGTCGGAGTCGTGTAATTTTTTAACGACTCCACAGCCCTGCAATATTGACATTAGAAAACCGGTTTTTTCAAAAATCGGTTTTTGTATAAGCCCTAGTGATAACCAATATAACCATCAACCAAAATAATAGATACATATAAATATCGCTTCTTTGAACATATCCAGCATAGTTAACTTTTAGTCAGTGGAACTCAACTTTTAGCTAATGGAATAGTATCTTCGTTCCGGGCCCTGGTAAGGTCGCGTGAATGCGACATAGCGCCCAGTGTACACTTAGTGTTTTAAATAGACGTAAGTAATTTGTATCACAGTTGCCGAGAGCGAAGGCGCCATTTGCAATTTGCGGGATCTCGCTCATGTAATTCTATCCGTAATTATTCTTAATTAATGAATGTCACCGCAACTGATCTATCTGAGAACGAAGAAGAAAAAAACACAAGTAGTTACCGCTGGGCTTTAATGTCGCGACTATTTGCTTTATCCTTGTCAACTGTAGGGATATATTGCTTTACACACTCCAAAAAGCTGAAATTTTGTTCATCAAATATAATACTGATTTCTTGGCTTTATTATGACACATCGAATAATATTCCTCGAAGGCACTATAGCTTAAATCGAGTCTCAACGTTTTCTACAGTTTCATTGCAATCGTCTTGGTCCTAAGCGGCTCAGCCCTACTCTACTGCACGGTTATGTTATAATTTACGATTTTTTGGTTTCTATTCTAGTTAAGACAGTTTTCGGTATAACTGTTATAAAACCACTAACCGAAATTATATTAGGTAAAACGGAAAGAAATGACATTTTTTCTGGCGCGTCACTTTAAAATCTGTTTGTCAACGGTTGCCGTTGAGCTAACACGTCGAGGTTGGTATTATTTTAAAGCTCTGTGTGTACTCTTTCCATTTCAACATATTTTATATTTTTTTTGCCGTTGTGGAAAAATGGAGAAGCCTGAGATTGAATAAACACATTTGCGCTGTTTTATGCTGTTTTTATTCGATAAAGGATTAAAACCAAAAACAGCTACGAAGACCATTTGTGACATTTACGGTGACGTCTTGAAACTTTGAAAGTGCTTTAGATGGTTTCAAAAGTTCAAAAGTGGCGATAGGGAGTTAAAGGACAAACCAAAAACAGGAAGACCCCTCAAAATCGATGATGACGTCCTAAAATCATTGGTGGAAGCTGATCCTCGTAAAATAGTGAAGGAATTGTCACACGACATTGGCTGTCCAATAACAACTGTGCAAGATCATCTGAAAAGATTGGGTAAAAAAACACAGGCAAGCTCTCTCAAAAACACACTCTCTCAAACGGCCTTGGAACAAGCGTGACCATCTGTGCTTCTCTATTGTCCAGGCACGAAACGGATCCATTTCTCAGAAAGATAATTACCGGGGACAAAAAATGGGTCCTTTACAGTAATACCAGGGGAAAAAACAATGGCTATCACCAAATCAAGTACCTGTGCCTACTCCTCGGCCAACATTGACGTTAAAAAAGTTTTGTTGTGTGTTTGGTGGGATGTTTCGAAGATAATACATTTTGAATTATTGAAATCTGGTCAAACAGTTACGGCAGAGCTATACTGTGCTCAACTAGAACGATTAAAAGCAGAGTTATTAAAAAAACGATCTTTTTTGGTCAATAACAATAGGCGGATTTTACAACATTACAATGCGAGACCTCATGCGGCAAAAATTACTCAGCAAAAAATAAGAGAACTTGATTTCGAACTTCTGCCACTTCCTTCATATTCACCGGACATAGCACCTTCGGATTATTATCTCTTCAAGTCGATGAAGCATTCACTTCGTGACAAAAAATTTACAAACGCTGACCGGGTGAAAAATCACCTGGATTTGTATTTTGCCAGTAAGTCACCAGAGTTTTACGAAAAGGGTATCAAAAAGTTGCCTCTTTTATGGAGGACGATCAAAGACAACGAGGAAAATTATATAACAGAATAATATTGTATCATTTTTTTTTAAATATTTTTTTTGTCACGATAACAAAAAATGTCATTTCTTTCCGTTTTACCTAATATAAAATTGTTTTCGATGAATTCGGCGATAGCTTTGTGGGAAGTTCATTTTTATATATGTAACATTAAGTCGCCTGTGTGGTCGATTGGTCAACGTCGTTGGCTTCGGCTACGGAGGTCACGGGTTCGAATCCCAGTACGGACAGTTTTATAAATTGATTTTTCAATCGATTTATGAATTTCTGTCTGAAGGCATGGATGTATGTGATGTCTTGAATTCCTCCCTCCCTCCCATCCTATCCCATGAACGGGGCGTATCGAGAGCGATTAGCTAACCACTAGTCCTGTCCTAGCTCTATCCTTTTATCTCTACTCTCTTTGGAAAAAGAGAGGTTGATCAACTGAGTAACAAACAGTTCTCTTAGAAACACTTCTGTTGAGATAAACTCCATTAGGAGTCCATATGCTCCACATTGGGAGCGGACATGGTAAAAAAATAAAAAAAATGATATCTTATTCCACTTGTTTTGTTACAAAATGTGAATACAAATGTTTCGCTTCTTTGAAAAGCATCATCTGGCATAAAAAGTTTACGAATAAACTGAATGATTACTGGTTAAATCGTCAAAGCGAAGCACGTGTCACATTTTATAACACAACGAGTGGAATAAAAAATGTATCAAATTTAATTATATATTATTAACACTGATTGGAATAATGTTTAATTAAATATCACCAAAAAATATTTTGAAATACTCCATCAAGTAAATAATACAGTTTTTGGAAATTTATAAATTCATTAAGGGTAAGGGAAAATTTTAACCAATAACTTCAGGCGGCTTACCATCGTTTAAATTATTTTATTTGGAATTTAATGACCCTAATATAAATAATTAATAGATAATTAGTATTATCAATGTTTGTATATTAAACATCTCCCCTCCCTACGTTTCTGACCTTCATTTTGTTAGTTCTTTCTTAACACTTGAGTACCGAAACGTCGAAAATAGAATCGACGTGGTACAAAGTGACCCCAGACAAATTTGCGTAATATTTGCATTGCATTGAATGAAGTAACATAGTAGATTTCAATAAATATCAGCATGATATTATTGGCATTTAGCGAATGGTTGAAATAAGAAGATTTTTGCAATGTGAATGCATCTCATAGGAACTCGAAAGTTAATCTTCTCATTCTTTACTTGCCCTCTCCGACTTGAATTAAGATGTTCCATTAGAAGTATTAGGAACCAAATTATACGGTTTTCAAAAATCTCTTTTTCAGAATCTTCATTCTTGCTGATTTTGTTGAAGTACATCATTACTTGGAAGCGGGGAGAAACATAAATTCATCATTAAGTTATTTACTTTAGTAATGCAGAGTTTCATTTTGTTTATTGACATCATTTGCCACTTATATTTATTGATGATTTTTTAATTGTATGCTATAGGTGTTAAGCATTTTAATTTTGTGTAATAATAATGTAATTTGTAAATCCTTTTCATTGTTAGTAGTAGTTTACACCTTTTAATTTCAATTTAACTTGTATAAATAGCACTGTTTAATTTATTTTTCTCATCAGTTGATAATGCTCGCGAGGAGCGAAACCGGTCCTGATAAAATAAATTTTATGTGGAAAAAGTACTAAAAATCTTTTATTATTTTTATTATAATGCCATTCCACCAAGTATTGACAGTGAACACCTTAAAAGTGATACTAGTTAATATTATAAATTCAGGCAATGAAATTTTACAAAAAAATTAACTATACTTAACATGATATTATAATTGAATAATTGGACGTAATTACCGTAGCAGCATGTTCATGTAAATTAAACTACAACTCGTAGTAAATATTTTATATATTAAATGAATAATGACAATAATTAGCGACATAGCCGGCAATGTGACACTATTAATAATTAACGCACTACGCATTTTTTTTTGATTAAACAATATTGACATTAAAGTCAACGTTGAAATAAATACATGTGGATTGATAGTAAACATGCCTGTCACACTAAATAGGGTCCTACAGTCATATTAATCATGATTTTTTATATCTTTATTGATGAATGCAATTTCGTGATTTGTGTGCTTTTGTTTCTTTGTGTCTCATTTAGATCGTAGTATTTATCGACTTATTAAATGTATCGAAGGTAATTTACTTCTTCAACTGCGCTGGTCTAGTGGTCAACGTCGTTGGCTTCGGTTACAGAGGTGACGGGCTCAAATCCCAGTACGGACAGTTTTATAAATTAATTTTCCAATCGATGCGTGAATTTCTGTTCGAATGCACTGATGTTAGTAATACCTTGAATTGCCTTCTCCCACCCATCCCATCCTAATTATAGGGCGTAGCGAGAGCGATTAGTTCACCACTAGTACGGTCCTAGCCCTTTCCTTCTCTTCAGATTATATTTAAAAACAAAAAAGAGGTTGAGCAACTGAGTAACAAGCATTTCTCCTAGAAACACATTTGTTGATATAAATCCCACTAGAAGTTCATATGATCGACATTGGGAGCAGATTTGGCAAAAAAAATATCTCGATACTCTGTAGACAACATATTTTACCAAATAAAAAAGCCTTACGAACAAATAGTACATTATTTTTGATTCCGCATTGCTTAACTCGATGGCTGCCACAGACGAGATATCTCGTAAAATTTGTCGTGCTCAACACGCCAGAGACGCGTTATCTCGTCAATAACTAATTAATTTAACTAGCTGTAAGCCGGTTGGCCCCAACTGGAGGATTTTTTCGTATTATAAAAAAAATGAAATTTTCCGTCATGTAACAATCAAATGCATATTTATCAAATTAATCAGAATAAATTAACTTTACTAATTCGCCAAACGGAGCTTATTTTTAGGAATATATGAGTCTTTAAGAGTTGAAGTGAACCAAATATAAAAATGGTGAAAATTTTCCATTTGACTTTTAAGTGCAAATCGAGGACAATCGGACCATCATACAGAAAGACATTATCGACTATTAATATATAGATAGTTGAAAATTATAGCCGGCGTACTATTAATTATCTACGGTAGCTAAACAAACTATTTTTTTGCACGTTATAAAGAAGAGACTACTAACATATTGGCGTTAATTATAAATTATTTTGAGTGATTGAACAACTAAATAATGCACCTCTAATGGGCCCATTATGATAAATAGTGTTCCAAAGTACAAATTTTAAATTTTGGATCAACGGACTGGAGTAATTTTGGAACGAACGAAAAGTGTTCCAAATTTAAAATTGAAAAGTTGTTTTGTGGTTTTTGTGTATGTACGTCTGTGTTGCTATTATAATATATACTAGCTGTAAGCCCGTTGACCTCAACGGGGCAATTTTTGTTGCATTTTTAAGTAGTCAGAAAATTACAAACCTATATATTGAATAAGCCAGAAATTCTAAAAATAAAATAAATATATCTCGGGGCATATATCGACAGCCCTGCCCTGCAGTATTTTAATTGTAAATTATTTAATTTTTGGAATAATTTTTAGTTTTGCTAACAATCATTTTTCGTAGAAGAAGAAATAAACACTTTTTTCTTCAAAAACTCTTTCTCCTAAAAAAATACACTGCACGAAAAATATATGTAGTATTAATTATTTTGGAATTTTTAGAATAATTCAAATGTATGTTTACTATATATATATTCTAATTTTATCGCTTCTGACAATATCGGCTTTCCCCAAAGGTAGCGTGTTTCGCTCATAATCCAAAATTATGGGATCGATACACGACCGCGGCGCTTTTTTGTATGAGAATTCAATTTTTCAGCGATCAGCGATTTTTGACATTACAAAATGTACTTCTTCAGTGTAATGAAAAAATATGTCTAGTATGAATAAAAAAAATGGTGACAGTGGGGCTGGGGAGGGGGAGGGAACCGTCTTTCTTGACGTCATCGAAAACGGGACCGAAAGACGGACAGACGGACATTATCGACTATTAATATATAGATAGGGAATTAACTTCAGAGGGTTAATGACTAAGTGTTTGGTTCGATGATTGACGGTTGTTTGCAAAACTGTCGGCATATTGAACGTGACCGTAAAAGCGGTAAGTGTGTAACTGTTGCTCGGGTTAAATGTTAAAGTCTAACAACTGTAACGGCATAGGCGCGGACACTGATCACGCTTTCTGAGACAATCATAATATAGTACGTGAATGGGGAGTAAAAACGATTAAGCGTCATAAAACACAATACACACATCAATGTCTGTCGTACATTCCAAGTGACTAATGGCTCCTTCTATTATTGTCTCGATGACATATTGATTGTGGTATTGATTAATGTGGTTTGCTGTCTATCCAAACTGCATTCACTTTGGGTTGTAGATTGACATTATTAGAATGCCTGGCACAGTGGCGAATTAACCCCAAAAGATCATGAGGCGCGCGATAGAATATACACAGTCCTTTTTTACGCGATTTTTTTTTCGATATTTTTTTCGATATTTTTGAAAGACTAACTGGTATCTCTGCATTTAAAGAAGTGATGACCCTGCGAAAATTCATGTGATGTAATTCTGCTCTGAAACTTTTTTTAATACAATCCATTTATTAACTTTTCCGGTTCTAAGCTCAAGAAATGCGACCCCAATACCCACATTTTCTTAAATATCTATTTTAATATGGATGATACAATGTTTATAATTAAGGTATTCTTATATCATAGTTTTTTGAAACTTTTGTAGTTTATATAAATACGCGATAACGTGATAATGCGATAACGAGATAAGCGCCCGCTTATCAGCGATCGTTCGTAAGATAAGTGGGCTGAACGCGTCAGTTGCAAATTCATATTTGTACTGTAATGACGTCTTTTTTACGCGCAACTTAAAATATGATTATTTATCAAAAAACCACAGATTTTTATAAAAAAAAATGTACGAGGAATGATGCAGAGAGATATTTTAAAGCCCTAAGGCCAATAATGAGGAAACCACTGGGGTCCCTAAACGACCCCCATCGGAAGAGAAGTATTTTTCTAGTCTCCGAGCCGCGAGAGCTAAATACGATTAATAGTACGTATCCCGGTCATAAATTTTGGCACCGAGAGTCACTGCGTCAAATTAATGCACTCCAGACGTCCAAATATTTTTAATATGAAACGAAGGGTGGAAATATGACTTTTTAATTAAAAACATTTATATTGTGATGTTTTAGGTACGTTCCAAAAAAAGTATTTTAAAAAAATCAGTTTCAACTGTTCGTCGGATCAACAAATCCAATGTAATAATGTTGAAAGAAAGATCATATGAGGTAAACTTGATGAGAATGTGTTGCAAGTCACTCGAGATCAACTCGAGGAGAACTGACACCACTAACACTGAGGTCTTACTTAGATCTGATTTACTCAAATTTAAATTGAACTTAAATTAATAGGGTGAATTTAATTGACCGTCTGTGTGGTTGAGTGGTCAACGTCGTTGGCTTCGATTACGGAGGTCCCGGGCTCGAATCCCGGTACGGACAGTTTTATAAATTGATTTTTTAATCGATTTATGAATTTCTGTTCGAAGGCATGGATGTATGTGATGTCTTGAATTCCCCCTTTCCACCCATCCTATCCTATAAACGAGGCGTATCGAGAGCGATTAGCAAACCACTAGTCATGTCCTAGCCCTATCCTTCTATTCCTACTCTCTTTACTAAAAGAGAGGTTGAGCAACTGAGTAACAAGCAGTTCTCGTAGAAACACATCTGTTGAGATAAACTACATTAGGAGTCCATATGCTCCACATTGGGAGCGGACATGGTTTAAAAAAAAATTGAAAAAAAAAAAAACAACATTTGACCTTACCGGAAATTGAACCCATCCCGCCTGGTCAGTAGAGACAAGCTCTTACCAACTATATCACTGCTGGTGACTAATAGTCAATGTAGTAAATATATTTAAAAAAAAAAAAAAAAAATTAAGAATATTAATGTTGTGATGTATCTTTCATTACAATTGCCACATTTGCATAGTTTTGATTTGGATGCGTGTCTGATAGGTCCCATTGACGGTCGAACCGCCGGGAGCAATAGTTATTTACCTGTCAATTGACAGTAATTATCGTCGTAACGCATCGCAGACAGATATCTCCTGCGCATCTAATGGCAGCTCGTCATCGCAAATGTCATGCGCTGTGAATTGCTACAATCATTCCAGGCGTATCAATTATTGTCAAAATGAACGTAAAAAGCATCTTGGAGTAAGTACGTATCGGGAATCTGCAGGTTCTTTTGCCTCTGATGTGCGCACGCGCTTGATTTGCAAGAAGTACATGCCGACGCAATAAATTGCTAGCTCTTGCCAGCGCATCTCAAATATTTCTAATTGACATTTTTTGATTATTATAAATAATACTTGGTTTGATGATGATGATGGTTTCGGCGGTAACTTTGTGGAAATTCATTTTAATATAAAATTTAAAATAACTTTGTATAATAAATATACCCAATAAGACGGGTTGCTCGCCATTACTTGCATTGTTTCCAATTAATAGAGTAATCACCAACCTATCTGATTGATTGCGGCTCATTAGTTTATTAGTTTGTAATGTTTAACGTATAATATGATTATATTTGTTTGCTTTGTTTCGATTCTATAATCCCCTCCTTGCTTCCATGTAAAGGGAAACATCCCAATCTGATTGATTGCAGCTTGTTAGTATCATTATTTGTTAGCTTTATTTAGATTCAATCACCCCCCTCTTTGCTTACTTTAAAAGGGAAAAAACCCAAACTCCATTTTATAATTTCATAATTTAAAATTTTAGAATCAATCTTGCTTCATTACTTAAGCAAATTTTGCGATAGTAAGTCTGAAGATGCCTCTGAAAGAGGCGAAACACGTGTCACAGTTAGTTACACAGTACGTGGAATAATCAAAGTTATTTTAAATTTTATATTATAAATAAACTTAATTTTCTTTTTGGAACGTATCTTTAATTTCTCTATGAAAACTTCATATTTTTTACACGCCTTTTAGCATGGGACGTATCCCCAGTGTAAAAAGAGAATTGGGTGTATGTACAAATTTTGTAACCTTTAGTAATCACAAGAATATTTGAGAACGCCGTTTCTTTAAAACTTTATTGGTGCTTAAGAATCGGTTTACATATATTTAAGAGCTCGAGAAACAAAGGCGGCAGTTTCATAATCATAAAATATTGGCAAAACAATTACAACTAATTTTTATTGTATAAATAATACGTCTGATAGATGTTAAAATAAGTATATATGGGCCCATTAGAAGGAAAGTAAGCCAACTAGTAAAATGGTAAAACTTTTGTCTTGGACTTATAAGTGCTATCACGTCTTTACTTGGTGCTTCGGTGGAATGCATAACACTATGGCAATATTTATTAAAGTTACTTTTAGGATACGTTAAGACTTGTAGAATAAATATTACAACGCATTTATTTTTATCACCCCATTTTTTTAAACTACAGTACAATTAATATTATTTCCGCTGATCATTGAAATATATTGAATCGTTTAACCCTGCTTGCAATAAATTTGAGAAGAATGTCGTTAATACTTTTAATTTGACCCACAGTTTGAAAACGCGTAATACATATGACAGCAAATACCAATTCCAAAAAAGGCACGACCTCGAAACTTTGGAAACCGCTGTAGTCCTTATCAGGAGATGCAGAGATTTTTTTCGTCGGACCGCAAACCGAAATTGGCAGCAATTTCGGCATATTTAAAAAAACGTTACGCCTCGGACCATTTTTTTGTTTCCCAAGAGAATGTTTTGGTTTGAAACATCATGAGATTTTAACAGACGTTTAATTTTACGTTCATGTCTATTGAGCTTTATTTATTTACAAGTACAGATTTTACATTTTTTTGGGATAATGATGATAACAGACCGTTTTAAAAATTAAACCATAACCAAACAAATAAAAATATATTTTTTTATATTAAAGAATGAAAGTATTAACAACCTTTTTTTTAATATTAGTAAAACTTACACCGTAACATAAAATATCAGGCATTCATTAACCCGTAACATACCATCCTAAAAAATCACGTTCCCTGCCATGATGGCATCTCAGTTTCACTGTTTATTAACAGTATTTAAACCTAAGTTAGAAGCTAAAAAATAATTTTAAAAATGTATATATGCTAGAATACCTAAAATGATAAATATTGAATGATTTAATGGCTCAAATATTTACGATTGCATCATGGGCATGGAGGTGTTAAAAATAGGCCAAAACGCTTGCTATATTCTTTTTATTTTCAATGTTCTATATGACTTGGCTAGGGCCTCCAATCCCGGATCCTTTTTGTGATCCCGGAATTTGTCATTCAACATAAATTTAGGATGTAGGTTTTCGGGATCCCGGGATCGATCACGGAGAAAAAGTCAGAAATTGCGAGATTTTAAAATAGTGTACAAAAGAAGAAAACCTTTTATTTAAGCTCACTGGTTGGTTACAAAAACTTTTAAAGAATTTTTCACTTCACTCAATCCCGGGATTAGTACTATCACAACCCTGGGATTTATGACAGAATTAGGTATATTAATACATATATATATATTTGTCAGATAACCTGTACTCCAGCCACTGACTTTTGTAAAATAAGATGTGAAACTTGTGTTAATTACATGTCGGAATATGATAATTATTACAACAGTTATCATAATTACTGAACTGTACTATAATCTCATATTTGCGATAGTAAATATTAAAGAAAACGATGCTACTTTGTATCGAACCTCAAGACAAGCGTACAATCGACCACTAACTGGTTCCACTCCATATGGATCAGTTTTATTTTATAATTATATTATTATAAAAATTAAGACGACTGATAATGCTTGGTGAAATTTCAATATCAAAGTTGAATCGTCATTTTTTACACTTCTTATAGTTTTGTCACTAACAACCCTGATTTTATTTTTCGACGTCTGTCAGTTCACATCACTAAGATCACAGATTCACAGGAGTCTATCCATTATACAAACAGTGTTTGGTGGAATTTCAATATTAAATTTGAATCAAATTATGTAAATTCACACAAGTTTTGTCACTAACGGCCCGGGTTTTGCCCTTCAGCATCTTCAGGCATTCAATTGTACGGATGAACTGACGTTTAGTAAATAAACGTATCGTGTTTATATAAGAAATAAATGTAACACTAAGCTTAAAGCCATTGCTGTCGAAATGGATTAACCCATGTAAAATGCCTACAGATTTGAATGGTGAGTAATTTCAAGAATCATATTGATTTTGTTTGCTGGAAAAATTATAATTATATTTACTTACACATAGCATACTAGAGTCGGAGATTTAGTAGGTTTATCTTTATTTTATTAATGCTTATATTCTTTAAGTTTACAAGCATTGATGGTGACTATCGCAGTTAATGGATACGTTTCAGTGGCTGCTTGCAATATAGCAACTAGCCCTCATAAACATTGTCTGAAGACGACGTGTTATGCAGGTCACTGTTAATTGGAAACAAGATTTTCGCACAGTCAAGCAAATGCAGCAAAAGGTCAAACTAATATGTAATAAATAAGTCACTATAAAGTATTGATTCAGCACGAATGAATATCAACCATGTTCCGAAGTAAATTATATCAGGGATAAGCATCAAGTCAGATTTAACCTGGTGAGATTCCATTACTTGGGGAGTATCAAATCATCTACCAAAACAACTGAATCATTATTAACGCATTCACTGTCGATACTTGGAAGAAAGGCATTACATATAGTAAAAAAAACAAAACACTATGTTGTACTAATTCCACATCTATTGAATATAATTAGAACTGGTCAGTTGAAAATTTTTGTGATAAGCAAAACCGGTCTAGATCATGTTAAATAAATATGTAATAAGTAAAAAAGAGTGTTTTATTTTTAGCATCAAGATAAGAAAAAACAATAAATAAATGATAAAGACAATCGATTATTGGAATATTTCAATAATTCAGTGGTACCAGATAGGATCCCCAAACCGATATCCCGGATCCCGAAATCTGATTGAAAATTAAAAGGTAAAAATTCTCGAAAAGTTATTGAAACCAGTTAACCAGCCATAATTTTTGAAATCCGCCAGCGAGCTAAAAAAAAGTGTCTTCACCTTATTTTGTACATTATTTTAAAATCTCTCAATTTCTGACTTTTTCCCAGTGATCGATAACGGGATCCCAAAATCCTACATCCCGAATTTATCCAAGAATTAATGATGAATTATCAATCACGGAATCCGAAAAAAAATGTATCACCAAAAGCGTCCGGGATTGGATGTCCTAGTTTTGGTAGCAGTCACAAAATTTCCGTAATGGCAATTTTGAAATTGTCATACATATTATTCGATGTAGATAATTATTTATTGTTTAAAAATTAATAGTACAGTACATGACATCACAGCTGACGCCAATTCGCCATGCACTTAACAAATATAATGAAAAAAAAACAGTACATAATACATCAAAATCAATATACAATATTCATTGTAAAACATATCAAACAGTTCACAAAAACTGTCACTAAAAATGTCCACTCCTCTAGACTTAGACAATGAGTTGATCAGTCGAACGGCCCTCGGAACTGGCGGCTCATACGTCCTAAGTTTTTAGAAACAAAAGCTGTTGATTACAATTATGGATTGTGGAGTGTGACGCTAGCTTGGAAGCCATTCATATAACAATGGAAATTAAAACAAAATGACGATTGGTTCATGATGGTATTATAAGTATGCTCTTCTGAGATATTGCCTATAGAAATTTGCAGATTGTATCTGTGTCCGTTTTCAATATTTTTTACGCAATATTTTATTCCATTAATAGTCATAAGCACCTCTATTTTTGTTTGCTTTGCCAATATTTCTCGGTAGTAAAATATTTCTTATAACACGTATAAATAGACAGACGTTTCTACAAACGAGCTG
Organism: Himalopsyche anomala; assembly: GCA_031772345.1. NCBI lineage: Eukaryota > Metazoa > Arthropoda > Insecta > Trichoptera > Rhyacophilidae > Himalopsyche > Himalopsyche anomala. The sequence goes on from CM062835.1 coordinate 19,287,205, forward strand.
AAATTCAAACACTTATAGGAGCGAATACAAAAATAAAATTATTGTTAACAAGTTTCGCGAAATCACTATTTGATTTGTTCACACAGGGGTAGACGGTTCAACCTTTTTATAACGGATAGAAAATAAATAATGTAGCTCAAATTTTACGATATTTTCTTAAAATCAATTAATAACTCGGTGGAATAAAAAAACCGTATAAACTATAATAATTTTAAAAAAATAACCATTTTGATTCAATAAAAAGACTTCATTCGTTTTTCGTTACACGTTCATTTACGAAAAAAAATAGAAGCTTTTAGATATTCGTTT